>JAKTSB010000029.1:0-153082 GCA_030579975.1 Blastobotrys buckinghamii (nom. inval.)
TTGAACCAGATTATATTGTGTAAGCATCTCACAAATCTCTTACATCAACATAGACAGCCGCTGATTAAAGATAGTATATATATATATATATATACTATAGAGCCAGATCCTTTATTATTTTATGTTATATATATATATATAGATAGATTATGCGTAGAGAGTCAAAACTATGAAATTTAAGGGTTGACTTCAGCTAACTTATAACCTAGTGTTTAGATATCTTGAGAGTTTATCTACCGTGGGCTATTTATATCGTATCTATTATAAATTATAATTAATAATAATAACTGATTAGCGGGCCACATACAACTTGCACATAGTCTTACATGTACAGATACAAATACATGTAAGGAGTTCTGACATGCTTTTCTTTTATAGACCTGGTATATTTATCAGAACTTTTTGATAATAACAATATCTGTGCGAGAATTTTCAGCTATGAGTATCCATAGATATACATCAGATTGCACAAAGCTATTGCGTGCATGAACTGACTGAATGGTGGTTTATTTAAACACTGTGCTTGAGCTCCTGGGTCCCTATTAACTTGAATCTGTAAAGTGAGGTTGATATACTTCAAACTAGCTTCGTTTGAAGGTTTTCTATGATAGATGAGAATTAATATAATTTCAATTTTTCCAGGGAGTAATTTCTCAAATTAATAATCAACTGCTTTGATGAAACTTTTGTTGATCCATCAGTAAAACAATACCTCTAATGCCATATATGCGAGTTATATTAAAAAAAAGAAAGGAGGATCACGGTTTTAATTTAATGTGCTCTACCAGGTACCGACCATGTGTTAATCAGTGATTGGAGTTATTGAAGGTATCCCATAAAAAATTATTTCAAAATGTTAGCTAGTATGTTTCTTACTTATAAGTACTCATCTAGCGGCTGTTAAGGCTAGCAGGTAAAGATGGTCATGGGCACTATATATGGCACACCAGGTTTCATAGGGTATCTGGTAATTGCGTACTGTGTAAAATGAATAGATTAATTATCTAACAAGAAGACACACCATACAAGAGTAAGTTTATTTAAAATCCAACAAAACTAACTTTGGGTTATTACGAATTGGATGCCCTGATAACCATATGCTAAACAGAATATTTAAGTCAACAATAGAAAATAATTCGTCAAGTGTTTGTTGCAACTAAGGGCCGTATATAAAGAGGTTTTTATAAGTAACCATCCTGTGCTATCTTACATATTGTGTACCTGAGCTATGGTCAGAAGTTCTAGCGATAATAAATATTTTTATGTTTTGTATTCCCTTTATGAATTCCGGCTTTCGACACAACAAGTATTAATTGAGTTACTTTTTATCTTACTTTATTATATCCCTATCTAACTCGAGATCTCAATACCATGGTTCTGTCGAAGTAGTTATAAGAAGGATATACCGAAGCTACGAACGTACCAATTACAAAATCTGAGACTCAGCACAATATACAAATATTTTATTACTACACAGCTGCATTTAAAAAATTAATCTCGTCTTGAATTCATTTGAAAGAAACCTTTTTTTTTTTCCTATAGCTTTATCAGCGATATTAAAACCCAAGCACTTCTTTATATAACCCAAAGCACAGATAATCCCCAGATGTGGCCACCCCTAAATATCGTAACTAATTTCACTAAACTTTACTTTAGTTATATATCTGGATCATAAAAAACCACTTCAACTATAAATTTTATCCCAAGAAGTGAATTTATAATTATTTTCTATGTTTTTGTCTCTTTGTCGAAGGAGGAGGGTATAACTTAACTTTATCAATGGTTCCTGGAGCTGGAGTAGTAATCAACATATACAAGTAATACCCACCACCTGAAATCAATGCCAGCAAAACCAACAGCAAAAAAGTATTCATATTTCAAAAAAATTTAATATTCTAGCTCGTGCTATTAAACTAGTAAATGTTTAGTATGCAATAAAAGGACTAAGAAAGGTGTATGAGTCCTTGGCGGGAAATTTCTAGCTTTATATATTTTTAAAAAAGGGTGAGCTATAATTAGGTAGGTATGATGCTCAATTGCCTACTTTATAGATTCAATGTTTGCTTGATTGACATTTAATACATACTTAAGTGATGTTAAGATGACGGATGTTGTTAGCAATACGGATTTTAGTGTATTTTTTCTCTTGAGGCACCATTTTAGTATTCCTGAAAAACTGGGGGTACCCCTGTAGCCTATTTATACCCTTTCTAGTTTGATTACATTTGAATATCATGATAGTATTCTGCCTTTAAGCTTAAGTAGCTAATCATAGCAATGATTTATAACTAATAGTATATCTATGCGTGAACACTAAAACTTCTACTTACCACTATTTCCTACCCCCCGATTGTTAAACCTCTATAGTATAACAATACATATTGTGGCCAATGTACTTCCTATCATTTTAATCCTTAATATATATTATAATTGTAACAATAAATAAATTACAAATAAAGATCTGACTAACTATTATAGTGTAGCTATAAAAAAGAGCTCCTGTCTTATAAATTATATATATATCCGAGGACCAGTGTATAGCTGGATAAAATCGATCAAATCTGGGCTGATGAAAGGATTAATTGCAATTTCTATGAGTTGCAATTTTCGAATCGATCATTAAGCTATAATTAGACTGACCAAGTGTACACTTAAAGGGTTGAACTGATTATTATAGGAGCTTTTAGATCTGGATATTCATCGAATAAAACAATTTATAAAAGAGCTAGCAGGCAAGTACCTAGAAGTTGCAGTGTAGCATATAGATGTACTTTTAGTTATAAATCGATCATTGCAATGGTTAGCTATAATGTACTTAAGTTTCAATCATGAAGCAGATTATTATCATAACCTTCAGATTTAAGCCATGAGAGCGATCTGCAAAGAATATATTGATACGCATAAAGCACGACTATGCGTATAATTTGGCAGCATCTAACTTTTCAAATGATTTCAACGCTGAGACATAGATGCGGGGTGCCTAGAAACTTAAATCTTAGGTATACTTTAAACTAGACAGCTTCAACAGTATTGGTATCTTTAGATCTACAAGAGAGAAAATAATTCATCAATAAAAATAAATTACAATTTTTTGTTGGTTTTTCCTGTTACAGAATAGTTATAATAATAATAATAATAATGAACTAGTTTTTCAAGACTTTGTTCATAACATCTAACATAACATCAGCATGTTTCTTTTCAAACAACAAAGTTGGTCTTAATCTAGCAGATTGAGTACCACAGCCACCCATATTAACACCATTTTGTCTCATGGAGTTCAAGAAAGTATCTCTACCTTTTGGTTCCTTGAAATCCCAAGCAATAAAAGTACCTTTACCTTTACCTCTTAAATTCATAATAGAATCTGGATGAGAGGAAGATAATTTTTCCAATTCTTTATATAAATAATCACCAACTTGAGAAGTTTTTGCAACTAAATCATGTTTTTCAACTTGATTGAAAATTTCTTTAGCAATTAATAATTTAGATGGATCACCACACCAGGTATTGAATTGTCTGTATGGTAAATGAGGTCGAATTTCTGGATTACTGAAGAAATAACCAGCTGCTTGAGCCTTTTTAGAGAAAGTAACAATATCTGGTGGAGAAGTTAAATTCCAATGTTCGTGAGCCCATAATTTACCAGTTGCACCAACACCAGTTTGAACTTCATCAACAATCATCAAAACATCATGTTTTTTGGTAATATCTCTTAAGCCTTGGAAGAATGAGCTAGATGCATGATTATCACCACCTTCAGATTGAACTGGTTCAACAATAATAGCAGCGATTGGAACAGGATGATTAGCTAATTGTTGTTCAAATTCAGCTAAACAATCTTGTTCTTCTTTTTTATTGGCAGCTTCATTTTCAGATAATGGATATTTCAACTTTGGGAATCTTGCAACTGGCCAATTGAAAGTTGGAATATCTAATTTATGAATTGGTTTAGTTCTAGTAGCTGCCAATGCACCAAAAGTTCTGCCATGGAAACCTGAACCAAAAGATAAGATTGCCAAATCTGGAGAACCTGGAGATTGATTTAACATACTACTTTTAATTTCTTCTTCACTGAAATTTGATGCAGTGTATCCACCTCTTCTTTTAGCTTGTTGATAAATAAATGCAGCTTTAAATGCAGTTTCATTAGCATCAGAACCTGACAATGCAGTCCAAACATGATTCATACCTTTTGGTGCGTGTTTAACAATGCCTTCTTTTAAAATCTCATTATAATCATTTGAAGGGAAATTACCAGTAGCTGGTCGATTAACCAATGCATTAACCATTTCTTTTGATTTTGCAACTTCGATTAATGCTGGATGGTTATAACCAAGACTGCATGAAGCAATTTGTGCATAAGTATCTAACATAACATTACCATCAACATCTTTTAAATAATTACCAACAGAGTTATAATAATCTGCCATAAAATAAGCTGCGCTTGAATCGAATCGTTCATGTAATTCTTTTAATTGCTGTTGTGATTTTGGACCTGGGATGGTAGTTTGCATAGATGGACCTGTTGGTTCATTTGGATATGCTTGTGCTGCAACCGATGATGAAAATCGTGTTGATTGTTTTAATGATTTTGATGATTTAGCAATGTTTGATCTCAACATTTTTGTAATATTAATAAATAAATAACCTGGTGAGGAAGGAAGAAAAAAAAATTTTGAGAAAAAAGAGAGGGGCAATCTGGACTATTTATACAAAAAATAAAAAGTTAGTTAAGGTTAGAGAGAGAATAGATAATTTCAGATCAAATTGACAATAGAAGTGTAATAAAAATAAAAAAACCCCTCTTTGAAATATTTAGATGAATGATCTTGATTTTTGAGATGGGATACCCACGCCGCCTAGTCTAGCCTTATTGAGAAGAAAAAAAAACAGCTTTTCAAATCACCTCAGCTGCAGGATAAGATACCTCTTATTCCCTTCATTATGATGAAAATTTCAGTCTCAAAAAAAAAAAATCAGGTCCATTTCAATTGCCTCCAATACCCCGGATTTTCTGTAATACTTGCTTTGCATTGATAAAAGAAAGAAGAGCCCCGCGTTGTGCTTCTCAAATTGAAATCATTTTTATAGCAGTGGTTGGGCTATTACTGATCGGCGGCTCTATTAGATTCATCACTAAGAAAACCTTCAACCCCCAAACGACGTGTTTTTTCAAGTGGTACCGCGCGGCAGACTGCGACTCAGGCGCTACTTAACAAATAGCCGCGCTGTATCTGCTGAACTTCAAGCAGGTTCAAGATCTATATATCCATATATCTAGATCTTATCTTGTTATTGCAAGCGAGAGCAGCTCGCCCGCATGGGGTGTACAAATATCACTGTACTGAGGAAGGGATGGGCTAAATCTATAGATCGGTCAATATAATATACATACCCGGATAATAAACTTTAGGCGATCTGTTTAGACGTTAATTTATGGCCCATAAAACTATAGATATGGCCATCTATACATAAGATCAATACCGTCAATATGATATTTCAGCTTTGATGTTATGAATATATAGAACATTGTGAGTGAGAAGTTTTTCGATGAACAGGCTTGAAATTTAACAGGTGTCAAAAAAAAGTGTGACTCGATCCATGGAGCATATATATATATTCAAAGATTAGATAACTCGATCGCGGGTTTGGCACGGCTCAATTTACCAAATCTTGGGGCTCAATAATCAAACAGCTAGCTAGAATTCAAATGGTTCAAGGGTTTTTAGATACATGAACCAATTATAATTGCACTCACTCATATGAACAAACACTTAAGTCACTCATCATAGCATAAAGCAGCTCTCACAAACCAAATTAGTTAATTAAGCTTCAATATTTACGCTTGATCAAAAGTTTTGATTATTTTTAAAGCTGGATGGCTATAGCTATAGCTAGTATATTAAACCTATGCATGAGAACTCATCGCGCTGCGATGTAAATGAACTAGAAAGTATGCTCTAATACGATCCTTTACGCCTCAAAATGGTGTCATTGATGAATTCAGGTATATATAGATTCAAGATTATATTTTTAGTATAAAAAACCCCTTAATTACACCACATTTCAAGAAAGCTCGATATATAATTGAGGCATTGATATATATATACAGCGTAGCCTATTAAGTCGAAAATACCTAATTATCAATTAAAAGCTTTATCGAATAGATAATTAGTTTTAGTGATGCATGATGAATATCTCAAATTTAACTTCGTCTTCTTTCCAATGACAAATCGGACTAGCTTGACTTTAGAGCAGAAATTAAACGCGTGTATAACTTCTCTAATTATACACCAACCATCTTCAATAACTGAAAGTGTATCCATTGGTACCAAACAATTTGTGATAATTTGAAGATATCACATTGCCTTGATCAAAGTTTAAAAGAATCAGCTTAGCTCAGCTGAGATATCTTGCTGATCGATCTGGATCCTGAAATGTAAAACCCTTTTTGACTCAGTTTAGGTCTCAGAACAGAGTTTAAATTATTGATTAAGCGGGTGTAAAAACCGTTTTTGCCGCCCTTGGCTATAGTATAGGATTTTGCGGTTATTAAAGCTCCATAACCAGAACTGCAAGTAAGTATATAGTGAATCTTAAGAGTGCGTGCGCACCATGGCAGTATGAATAGACTGTACAATTTTTCATCATGAAATATTTTTATCTTTCTTAATTAACACTTTTTATTTACAATTCTTTATAGATTAAATTTTAATAATGATTAATTAATTAATTAATTGTCTCTGTACTCTCTCTATTCATATAAACAGCAGATTAAGAGTCACAGTAATATCTACAGATAATCTATATATATAGTCTATGGTATATAATGGAAAAGGATATATATAAAAAGAAAATGAGCATCAGGTGCCAGATAATAAAGTTGATTTATTATCAGGTGGTACTGATCCTTCAAATTCCTCAAGTTCAGATCCTTCTCAACAATCATCTCAACAACCATCTCAACAACATCAACCACCAATTCATCAAACATCATCACAACCTTATCAACCTTATTATTCTCATCAATTACCTCAACTACCACCATATCTAATTCAGCAATTAGCACAATACTATTCAAGTCAATATGTTCAACCACCATCATCATCAATGCAATCACAATCAACTCATAAAAATAATGATGAAGAAGATTTAAAACCTGGCCAAGTCATCGTTCATTCATTAATTAAAAAGTTGTGTGATTTCCGTATTGATAATGCAAATAAACAAAAATCTTCAGCATCTGATTTTTATACTTTCAACAATGCATGTGGTTTAAATATTCAAAATTATAGTGGTAAAAGACAAATGATGATTAATAGGATTAAAAATAAAAACGATTTATTTTATAATTTTGACTTATTACAAGAAGATAATGTTATGAAATTACCAAATGATGAATATCAACAAGAATCAAAAAATTTAAAATCAAAATTAAGTAATGATGATATTACATTATTACAAACTTTTGGTAATGATGTTATTAAATTAATTCAAAGAAATTTAACAAGTGCAATTATTAAAGGTATTAATGAAATGACAAAAGATTTATCAGAAACTGGTGTGAATTCAACAAATGATGAAATTAAATCACTAATGAAAACAATGCATTTAAACCATGTTCAATTAATTTTAGATGAAAATTCAGGATTTAATACAGCATATTTGAATTCTAAAATCGAAAGTGCAATTAGTAGTACAACATCTTTTACTGGTTTAATTAATTGTTTAGACTCGATTTTTGTTGATCATGATGAATATGAATTAAAAAATTTAGGTTTGAAATTATATACTCATACTATTACTCATCCAAATGATTTTTCAATATGGGCAACTGCAATGTGTGAAAAAGCTCAAATTCAAGTTCATGCACAACCAAAAGAAAAGAACAAAATTATTCATTCATTTAAAGAAGATTTATTACAAGTATTGTTTAATTATTCAGGTGGTATTGGAAAAAAGTTCAAATTGCATTATAGAACAATGGCACCATATAATACTTTGACAGATTTAACTCAAAAATCCAAAGAGTTGGTTAAAGAATCTGGTGTCATTGGATCAGTTGGTACTGATTTAATTAATTGTTCAGATTCAACTTTTGTTGATCATGATGAATATGAATTAAAAAATTTAGGTTTGAAATTATATACTCATACTATTACTCATCCAAATGATTTTTCAATATGGGCAACTGCAATGTGTGAAAAAGCTCAAATTCAAGTTCATGCACAACCAAAAGAAAAGAACAAAATTATTCATTCATTTAAAGAAGATTTATTACAAGTATTGTTAAATTATTCAGGTGATGTTGGAAAAAAGTTCAAACTGCATTATAGAACAATGGCACCATATAATACTTTGGCAGATTTAACTCAAAAATCCAAAGAGTTGGTTAAAGAATCTGGTATCATTGGATCAATTGGTATGTAATTAAATCAAATTGAAACTTTTAAAGATCAAAATATCCAAACTTCTTATTCTGCTACTGTAAATAAAGTTATTAATAATAATTTCACTTATGGTTAGTATAAGAAGAAATTGGACAAAAAGAAAAAGAAGATTTAAACAAAAAGAAAATAAAAAAAACTTACTAACAATAAGAAGTAGTTGATCACGATCAAAAATCAATTTAGTATTATAAAATCTGATGTTAATCATAATACTGGTGGTATGTCTAATTCTCAAGAAAATAAACTAACAAATAAACAGGATATGGTTGTACAAATGAATGATAATTTTACTGAAAAAAATTGATGCTATTTCTTCTTATGTTAATGATTTTTTTAATAATAATTTTTGTGTTAATAATTCTTTTCTTTTCCCTGATCGTAATTACTATCATTTTGATTCTGGTGATTCATTGACCCTGTCCTGTGATATTAAATCCTTTAATGATCTTAAATCCAAATTTGTATCTATTGCTTTAGCAAATGGCGATACTATTTCATCATCAGGTAAAGGATCAATTAGTTTTTCTTTAGGAGATAAATCATTATCAATTGAAAGTTTATTTGTTTCTGGTTTAAATGTTAGTTTATTATCACCAGATGATTTAATTAAACAAGGTTTTGTTGTTATTTTTATAGAACATGATGCTGTATTAAGTAGTGCAGAATCTGTGCAACATTTAATAGAATTACATGGTTATTTTGGTAGAAAAAGAAGGTGATGCGTGGGTAGTTAATTCGAATTTACCAAATCATAATAAAATTGATGAAATTAATGCATGATAAAATTGAAAATGAAAAAGCTTACCATACTTCAAATATTAGCAGAAAATCAATTAATAGGAATGAATATTATTTCAATATACTTGGTCATGTTCCAATTAAAACAATTAACAAATTAATTGATAATGGATTAATTAATATTGGTAATAATTCAAATAAGACAAAAAAAAATAGTATTCCTGAATTATGTCAACAATGTTTACTAGCAAATTTTCCAAGATTACCATTTCATTCATCACCATTAAGAACTGATAGACCATTGGGTAGAATTTATACGGATATTGGTTATTATCCTGTTAAATAGTGAGTTAGGTAATGTACCAAAATACTTTATTACTTTTAGTGATGAATATACAAGATTCTTTGAAGTTTGGGTTAATAGAAATAAAAGTGATGCAGCTGCAGCTTTTGATTATTATGTTAAAAGAATGGATATATATTTTGGTTGTCGAGGTTATAACATATGTTTTAAAGTGTTCATAGTGATAATGGTAGTGAATATATTGGTAAAGGTTTTAAACAAGTTTTAATAGATCATGGTATCACATCTTATACAACAAGTTCACATACGCCACAACAAAATGGTACGTATTGCAGAAAAGATTGAATGGTAAATTAAAATCTTTAACAAATAAATTATTAACTCATTCTCGTTTACCAAATGTTTTTTTGGAGATATGCATTAGTTCATGGTTCATTTATTTTAAATAGAATCGAACATTAGCAAAAAGAGATATCATATATTGATAGTATTCCATATACTGCGTTATATAATAAACCACCGGTATTAAATCAAAATATGCCAATGTTTGGTGAAAGAGGTTATAGAAAAATTATGAATACTGATAAAGTTGGACCTCAAAGTGAATTATGTGTATTTATTAATTGCAATTGGTATGGGGTAGTTTCGAAAAAATTTTAAAGTTTCAACTGAATCTGGTATATATGATACTCATGATGTTAAATTTGGTTATAATAATTTAGGTTTACCAGAAAGTTGGAATAAAATTGTCATTATGGATAAAATTAGAAGCGATATTAAAAACTTTAATGTTAATACTTATACTTTAAATAATGATAATGAAACTGATGATATTATATCAATTATTAATAATAATAAACATTATCAAATATTACCAGAAGGTGAACCAGCTGAACCGTTATAAGTGATTTTGAATTATTTGGTTATGATTTATATATTTTAGTATTTTAAATATTATCAAGTATACTAATTTGTCGAAATATAACTCAACTAGCAACATAAACTTAACACAATATTATAAGACCTTTAAATAGTGTAAATTGATTATACGTGTATATAGCGCATTTTTACGTTGGATGATTACTGGTGCTTAATAATAACTATAGTACACCAACTACAAAAGAATGGTTAATACAACCCAGCATTAGGTGAATGATCAGGCCTTACACAACTATAAACAATTTTCGAAGGAAATTACATAGCTTATAAAAACACACAAGTAATTCTGCTATTAAAAAGTTGATCATAAAAAATAAAATAAATAACTTCATCAATTATATATAAAAATATACATAGATTAAAACTAATCTAATTCCACTTCGGGATTCTCCCATTGTTCATGAGCACTTGGGGGAGCACTTGGATTACTTACAGTACCATTTTTAGCATTAAGTTTGTTCTTTGAGTTATCAGTACCATTAACAATTAATTTTTCAGGATTTCTAGCCGTTGTTGGTGTTGATTCACTGTTATTATCAGATGATTCAATAGTTTCATATAAAGTTTCTCGAATTCGTCTATTATTAGATTGTGCAGAAGGTGGTGTATAAACAGCAGCTTCACTTGATGATTGTGCACTACTATTATCAAGATCAGAATCCAATATCTCAATCGTTTCAATTTTTCTTGAACCTAACTCGATTGGTTGATCACTTTCACTTGATAATTTATCGTCGGGTTTTGAAATCTTTCTTTCTTCACCAGTTTCAACATTTTCCGTTCGTCTTCTATCTCGTTTTTCTTTGTACTTTACCACCGCTTTATCCATATATTGTAATACAAATTGTTTAATCTTGAATTTCTTATTATATGATAATTCTTTGATATTTTCAAATTTATCATGTCGATTCATTTCTTTATTAACCAAAGTTTTAACCAGTCCTCTTGTAAATTCTATACAATTATTTTTACCAAAAACTTTTTCATATTTTGCAACTTGATATGCAACATAATTTGCAAATAAATTTTTTAAAAAATATTCAACTCGTTTTGGATCTTTATTTTTATCTAATATTTCATATGAAGGTCGACGATGAATATTATTATTTTTATCGGGTGAATTTTGATAAATTAATGGTGACTTGTTACTGTTACTACTTCTATATGAATCATTTGGTGAATTCTGAACTTCTTGAATTATTTTTTGTAATTGTTCTTCTCTATGACTTTTTTTAATTGGTACATCAAAATTATTATCAAAAGATCTATCAGTTTCTTCTCGCTTTCTTTTATGATTATTATGGAGATTTTGACTATTATTATTATTATTATTGTGCTTATACTGTTTACCATAACCTCTATGATTACTCTTACCATTATTATTAGTGTAGGTTTTATTATTAACTTCGTTAGTATCTGGCCGTTCCCACTGTCTTTTATTCAACTCTCTATTAAAATAATAAGTTTGACCTCCTTTAGCTGTTGAGGCCTCCCATCCTGCGGGGAGTTTTTTCTTTTTATTAAAGTTCTTTTTCACCATGTTATTTGTAAAATTTTCTGTATCACTAAAATTATCTGATTCGGCGTCTTCTTCTTCTTCCTCTTCTTCTTCGTCTGCTAATTCAGCATCTGCTTCAAACCCGTCGTAATTATTTGTGTTCGAAAATTTGGTACCACTTTTATTATTATAATGATTTTTATTGGTGTGATTATTGTATTGTTGAAAAAATTCTGTGTGCGCTACTTTCTTGTCTATTGAGTTTTCGTCCCCGCGATCATTTAATACTAAAGGTGGTTGATCAGATTTAATAATTTGGTCGGACCGTTTTGGAAGTGAGACAGTACTTTCAGGTGATGAACGTTGATGTGATGGTATAGGTCTTTTTGGTATAGGTGCATAGTCTGTTAATTTGGACCATTCTTTTAATAATTTTTCACAAGATTGATAAATATCAGTATCAGAATGGTTTCTTAATAAAGTCTTGACTGAAATTTCAATTGTTGATTTTGAAATTTTATTTTTGGTTTGTCTTGGCCATCTTTTCATGATTTCTAAAATATTTTTTGCCATTTCAACATCATCATAAGCAAAAGCATCTAATAAATTAGCAAAAACCTGATAACCATGATATTTCATTAACTGATAATTAACTGCCCAATCTACTGTAATTAGAATCCTTTTAATTAATAATCCAATTAACCATAATTCTTTTGATCTTAATAATGTATTAATAATTTTTAAAACTGATGGTTCATAAATAACATTAGTTGGTAATTTACTTGAATATTCAGTTAATAATTCTTCATCATTAATATCGGTTTTTTCTTTCTTTAATTTCATCAACCCTTCTTTCCATTCTTCTACTTGAGCATAATTTAAATCTAATATATCAATATATTCTTGTGATAAATTAATTTTAATTTGTAAAATTTGTGGTTCATCATCATAATCTTCTTGTACAGTTTCAGTTGAATCTTTGATTTCATAAGTTTGGTTAATACCATCATGATCTTCAGTATCAATATCAAGACGAGATAAATCATAACCATCATTATCTTCAGTATCAGCACGAGTTAAATCGATTTCATCATTATCAAGTTCTTCCATAGACCAATCATTTTCAACAGAATCAAATTTATTAATTTCAGGTGATAATTGTTCTTCTCTTGGTGAATTAGTAGCTGATCTTAAAGGTGAGACAGGGCATGGTGATGTAGATAAAAAAGTAATGGGCCATAAAGGTTCTTTACCCTTTTCAATATATTTGATATCTCCAAATAATTTTTCCAAAGTATTTGGTGTTTTTTCTTTGATATTTTCTATACTTTCTTTTCTAATTGGTGTTTTAATTGGACTTTCAAATATTGGTGTATTTTCTATAACTTTTGAACTTGGTGGCTGAGGAGCTATTGATTTCAATTGTGTTTTGACAACTGGAGTGATTGGGGCAGCAGGTAATAAAGATGCTAGTTTCGGTATTGATCCATTAGTATTAATCAAAGGTTTATGTCTTCTTTCAGGTGTTTTTACAACACTTGCCAATTCTTGTTTCCCACCTAGAATTTGCCGACAATTCCTTTCCCCACAATAACATTTTTGAGGTATTGCACCATATCTATCAAAATTATAATCAAACGTAATTTCTTCTCCAGCTTGAATATCTCGTTTTGAAAATAACCCCATTCTCCATTTACCTTTAACATGCCATTTTTCAACTATACAATTAGGATCACATGAATGATTAACAAATCTTGAAATTGAACCTCTTTGAGTAGCATCAATAAATGCATTATTATCCAACATCATAAAATAAAAATGTTTTAACTTTTGTCTACTATAATCAGACATTCTAATTTTGAATTCAGTTTCATTAACAACTTCACCAATATATTCAAAGATAAATGCACCTTGATCAAGATCTTCTTTAGCTCTAATACCATACCCTTTCATTGGAGTTTTAATAACATCAACATTAGCATATTCAGCACGTTGAAATCGACGATTTCGACATTTTGAACCACATTTTGTTTTACCAACACATTCCATAAAAGTATACCTATTAATACAATTTGAATTTTCACCACATGCAATATTAACCCCATCATTATCGACTGTTTTTTTACAAGTACATTTTAATTGATGTGAAGCTTTGCCTAATTTTTCATCTAAATATTCACAAGAAGTTATAGAGGTAAATTTCGATAATGCTTCATTAGTAGCACTTTCATAATCATTATATAGTTGTATAACTTTTGGTTCTTTAATTTTCTTGGGCCTGGGCCTTCGTTTCTGTCTTGAGTTGTTCTTGTTATGTGTGCTTTGATCACTATCATTATATGTTTGTGCAAAAGTATCGTAAATACTCTCAGGGCGTTTAGTACGGGTACTTCGAACAGGACGTTTCCTAGCCACATTCATTTCACAGTACTGCTGTTTTTACTCGTCGCATGCAGCATCAACTTGTTAGTATAATAAATATATGATTCAAGCTTGTTAGAAATCCTCTGATCTTATCATCAATAAAATAAATAAAAGTATTTAGTTGATCGAATTTTTATAGCTCTCTGTTGATGAATCTTTGTTTGATCTGGTGGTAAGTGAGCCCTCTTTGACACGTGTTACTGGTCAAATAAACTAATAGATTAGTAGATAATAAGATGACGCGAGTGTTTGGTTCGTTTTGAAAGAAATTCAGTGAAATTTCAATGTATCTAGTTTGAAAGCTTATGCTAAAATTAATGATCTAATATCGATTTTTTTTTTTTTTTTTTTTGTCGTATTGAAAGTTTAGTTTTTTTTGCGATGAGAGTCTTAAAGCTATTCGCGCGGCTCCCTTAGTTAACCTCAAATTCAAGCGCGTACTCAAGCTCTCCTAAACTTTCCCCTTAACATGGTGGTTCGGAAGAAAAAATAAGGCTTGACAGGTTTTTTTTGAGGTTCAAATTTAAACATTTGTGGAGTAAATTAAATTAGCGTGATTCATTGATATAGAGGGGTCAATATGTATAGTATAAAATCAACTTTATTCCATAGTGATCCTTGGTAGGAACTATAGCTAAGTCGAAATGAAATTTTTTATTAATATATTCATCAAAACTAGTTAGCTTTCAATTGAGAAGTTAGTTCAAGATAATATTGCGATCGAATCTAAGCTGAATGATGAAAATTGCAATGGTTGACTGATATTGATCCATAACTGCAATATAATATGCCGTACTGTAAAACACCATATGTATTTTCGAAATGCTTTTATTGAATTCAAAATGCATGACTATCGACGAATATATGCCGTAGAGATCAAACTTCAAATCTAATGAGAGTTTGACATGATTAACATGCTTGATTGGACCAGTGACTCCTAGCACTTCTAATAGAGCTCGAAATTTAAATTGTTTTAAATATTATATATATATTAATTTAAGCATAAGTTGAAACGTTACTATCAGAAGTACAAGCATTCTCTGTAGCTGCAATTATGTGATATTAGGAAGACATTAGGAAGACATTAATTAATTAGGAGGATATCAGGAGGATATCAGGATGCTCGAGGATATCACCGAATCTTTCTAATATAATTTCTATAATCAGTCTTAATATATATACTAGTTGCTGCTGAGAATATTGATCTAAGTTTATTAATTAATCCTAACCGGTCTTAATTATTATCGACGCTCTTCACCCAACTATATATATATATAATATTACACTTTATTTGAGGACCATAATCATATGCCATAGAGTATTGTTAAAGTAATTTGGGATAAAAAAATAATAAAACTACTTGCAACTAAAGATTTATATAATCGAATAAGATTTAGTTTGCTTATTGTACGAAAAGGGAAAAAAAAAAAAACAATAGTAAGAAATAAAGAGTAGAGTATTCATTATATTAGTCTAAAAAAAAGCCATAAACACGTTAAATAGGTTTGGTATATTAATAATAAAAATAAGTATGCAATAATAACATAAAACATTAAAACAGATCATTCATACTTCAATTAAAGTCATCAAAATAAGTTAATAATAATAAAAAAAAGTTCGTTAAATAAGTTAGTAATAATAATAATAATAAGAATAGATTCTAAGGAGAAACATCTTGTTCTATCCAATCATCATTATTAGTTCTAGTAAATATCTGTCGTTTCCCACCAGTATTTGGATCATCTTGATAATAATCAACACTATTTACAAACATACAAACAACAACAAAATTATCTTTACCCTGCTTATCGCTTGAACCATCAACACCACGGTCAATTGAATCGATTTGTTTACTTAATTCTGGAGTTAGTAAAGTTCTTGGTGTCGGTTTTTTGAAACCTGATTTAATATAACTTGGCATATCACTCCATAATCTTTCATATTCTTCGATCCATTCTTCTTCTGTTGGAGGTGGGAATTCAGTATCATATTGTTTATTGAAATCGTATGAAGGAGTAAAAACTGGATAAAATGATGAATTTGATGAATTAACTGAACTAGGTGATGATGATGGACTTGATAATGGCTGTACAGGTGGGATATTATTTGAAATCATTGATGGTTGTTGATTTTGTGTTAATATTTGACTAAATCCTGATAATCTGAATTGTGCAGAAGAATTCGGAAACCAAAAACATGCTTCGAATTTACCATCATTTCTTTCCAAATCTTGAATTTTTAAGGATCTTCTATCGGTTGTAAATACTAATACACCAGTCGATTTATCGTTAAATAACCATGATCTGAAAACACAGGTTCTAGCTCTAGGCATTCCTTCATTTGATACTGTACAAAATGTAAAAGTGTGAGGCTTTTCAGCTGCTTTTAAACAATTGTTTAATAGCGGTACCCATTGGCCCATGCAACTCATTTTAGTTAATATTTGTTGATTATTTATTGCAATTAGATCAAAAAAAAAAAAAAAAACAGAATAATCGTTGTAGTATTGAAATCTTTAAAAAAGGGATATCTTGGAAATTTTTTTTTTTTTCTCGTAATATTGCCGCTATTATAAATACTGAATTAACGCAGTATGTAAAAAAAAATCTCGGAACCTGGCAAATTGTAAAGCGCGGGTTTCTTATAAACTTTTGAGATGCGATGCGAAAAAAATTTGTTAGTGGTCAGTCCACGATTTTGATTAATTAAACCTGCTTGAAAACTTTTGAGACAGAAAAAAAAAATCAAGGGATTCAAAAAAAAATCTTTAAGGGTTTGTTAATGCTTTATGCAAATGTCTTACTTTAAAAGCTTGTTGTAATATTCCCCGATGATGATTGAATGCAAATAATCTGGTGAATAGCTGGTTAATTATTACTCGTTTAGGATTTGTTTTTGACTGGTAGATGATTGATGACTACTTGTAGAAGCTTAATTTAATGGTTTTTTTTTTTTTTTTTGTAACTTTTGTAGACACAACTTTAATCAGATTATTTTTTGTGTTTTTTTATACTGATAGAATAATTCCGTTGGAAATGTTCGATATCGGATCCAAAATTTCGTAGTTCCCTTAAGAATTTCTTGCTGGTTTTTTATTAAAAATTATTAAATGAATAATTAAGATAAAAAAGAGAACAATGTGGTTACTTTATAAACAGTCTTTATTCAAAAAAAAAAATTCCAACTTTTTAAGTTGCAATGGTGAACTAAGTTGATGAATGCGTGGTATTTTTAAATTTTTTTTTCTAATCAGTCAGTCCAGCGTGGTCGTTAGTGCTTTTAAAAAAATCTGGAGAGATTCGTTGACTTTTAAGTTCCTTTTTTTTTTTTTTTTGCCACAAAGGTCAAAGATTTATTACACTTTAAATTGGGGAAATCGAAAAAAAAAAATTAAGTGCGATAAATTCAAAGAATTGTGGAATTTTCAAGGTATTTATACGTAAACATAAAAAAAAAAAAAAAAAAAAAATAGTTTATTGCAGAAAGTTTGAAATATTCAATCATTTTATAAAATTTTCGAATTGCCAAAAGAAATGTCACAAAATAATATTTGATTATTTTTTTTAATGAACTCTAATGTTGTTGCGGGTTTTAATCACTTAAGCTCCACAAAATATTTTTGATGCCAATATTTTTTAGCCCGCACTAACAAAATAAACGTAATACAAATTCGTGCGTTCCTTTAAATGACTTAATCAATGCCAAAAATACTTTTGGTCATTTAGTGAAGAAATCGAGGTTATGTTTGTCAATCATTATAAAAGGGGTTGAAATAAGTGCTTATAAATTCAAAATATTCGCACGTAAGATTGTGGAAGTCCTACAAATATTAAGGTGCCATCTATAAATTATTATTAAAGCACTTTAATGTTCAACCGTATTCTTAATATTAACCTGAAAAGTATCATGAGTTTTCATCATGTCTAAAATCGATCGCCTACATCATACACCTACTACATGTACCAGTGGTAGACAGCTGAAAAAATGATTCATACCATGCATGGTATATATCATCCATGGAGTATCCTTTTGATGATGGATGGTCAAAGAGCTTGGTTCGAACTTTATCGAAGATACCTCATCTTCATATTAACTTGGATATATTTGTAGTAACTTTGAGGTGAGAATTTAAAATATTAACTAATATTACAGTAAAAGATTTTAACTCAGTGTGATTGTACGATGATGCAATACAAAAACCACTCCTCATTCCCTCATCGATGTGTAGATAGTTTTCAGTATGTAAGGCAGCACTACACTTCTTGCATTTTCTCCATTGTAAATATATATACCGGTTACAGGATTTGAAATTAATTTTTAGTAGGATCTATATCGATGGATCCTAGGGATATTATTGTACAGGTTTGCATCGTACAACACGTTTATATATTTTGTACCAGTATACTATAGTAAAATCAGTTTCAGATATATAGAACGTACAAACAATACGACTGTATAACCAAATGTTTTACAGAATTTGTCACTAGTTGCAGCTGGCACTAATTTTAATCAGAGTTCTGTTATTACAAATAGATTCCCCACAATTCTTGAGATCTTATACCAAAGTGTTGATTCTAGGCTAAGCTTTAAAAGGTTTATTTTGATCCGGATGTAGCCAGTCTATATATTTATGGATATATGCATGGATACAAATTTAAATATACCTACGTACTATATAAGGCTATAGGTGCCAACAGATTAATAAAGAATGCATACCGATGTCGATCGCAAGATGTTTTGTAAATTTTGGAACGCACTGAATTCCATGGCAGTTAAAAAAGTTCAAAACATTCTAAATCGATTCGAGCCAGGATTAAACTCAGAAAATCACTCTACAAGTAGTCTACAGTATACTATAGGCAGTAAAGAAATTTGGTCTCATTATAAAGTTGTTTTAGCTATAGCTGTATATATATCATGATACAGTGTATATATATATTGATATGAGTTTATACTGAAATAAAGCTATATCGATCGAACCACAAAATTTTTTTCATTTCGTCATTATTCAAACTAGATCGAGTTAAATTCATGAATCTTATATATATATATATATAGTGGTATCGTGAAGCCACAAAGATGGGTTGAACTAAATGGGCTCATAGATATATATATATGCATTAATTCATGATACACACTTAAGCCACTATATAATATGATGAGATCTCAAAACTGAGCTAAAATTATCAAGCTAGTGAGAGGTCCTCACTTTGAATAGGTATCAAACTAACTATATACATATCATACCAGCGTAAATTATAATCTATGATACTGATTTTGTAGACTAATAAACTCAATAGTGTAAAAGAGCGATGTATAAAGAAGTTTTTAAGTATACAATATAGGTATCATATATATTTTAAAAGACTGTATAATCACGAAACTGGTAAAACTGTGAACCTATAGTATACGAGAGTTTGAAATCACTAATTCTATCCATGCATGATAACTATGTATACCGGGCCCATATGGATATATGTTATGGGTATTATTTTACCAGAAAGCTGGGGATGATAAGATAAAAAATATAACGTACATTTGTACAAGTAACGGTCTGAATGACTATATATAGCTCAACACCTTAAATTTCACTGCAGGGTGATCATGTCATGGAAATATAGATTTCATTATAACGTATTCATGGTACTCGATCGATTCAAATATGATTATCTGAAGCTGCTACAGGTAATTCAAATATTAACTTTTACTGGGTCTTGTCATCGACGGTTTAGGAAGGCTATATATATTTATAATATTAATTAAATACATAGTTCTTTTATGTGTCCAGTAATTCAAGCCAGTAATAACCAAGGTTGAGGTGCATGGGTGAACTTTTATGATAAAGTTTCTAAATCAACTAGTTTAAATCTCATGTGGAATTGCAACCTAAAGTCGACTAAACAATTAATTAGACAAATGAATTTTCCAATTGATAGTCATGGTGCACTTACATATATATGTAAACACAGAAATATTTACACTTTTAATAGAGGCACAATATAATTAATTAATTAGGCAGTTTTAACAGTCTATTGTGCAGTTCACTATTGTTAAATCTCAAAATTTGTATATAACGGATACTTAGTTGACTCTATAATTTTCTAATTACTTTGAAATTTCCAATATTTGGGGAAGACATAATATTTCACTTATAATCGGCAATGAACTCTATATATATATACTGCATCCAGATGCATTGTTCTAATTTTTCCATAATAGTAACTAACTAATATTATATAGGATGTTTGATAATCCTAAAAATTAATTAAAGCTGATACATAATACTCTAGATTGAAAAAAAAACAATGTCCATAATTAAATTACTTAGTATATACAATTATAGCTAACAATTACTCTCGACTTAAGTTAATTATTGCAATTAATTTTTTTATATATTTGCTAACTACATTTGCAGTACCCATGTATATATGGCTAGCCTCATTAGTTATATACTTTTCAGTTAAATTTACAATCAATCGAGGCTGTGCTATACTTAATCAAACAGGTTATATATAGTTGGTCATATAAAGATCGGATAGCTAGTCTACTCTAGTTACATGTAGTAAGTCTTATCTAACTAAAGCCGTACACTTTTATGTTTCTGCTCAAATCAGTCTGGTTGCTCTAACTTGATGCATTAAGACCAAATTTAAATATTGCACATATATTATTAATCTAATTTTAAAATATACATGTGCGCATCCATGGATATATATTGGTATATGGCAATGCCCAGAAAATTAAATGTCTTTAAAAGATGATAATAAAATATCCAATTAATTGATTAACGTTTTATTTAACAGCCAAAATTCCAATACTATGGTAAGCAGTTTAATTTTAAGGTCTGCAAAGATCAATCGGATTTACACGCTTCTTTTTTTTGATGTGTTTATTTATGATGCAAGACACAAATGCGGCTTACTGTTTAAGAACTAGGTGTAGTAAATATTTTCTGAAAGTGGATTGATTATGTTTTGAGATAAATCATGATACTATTAACTTGGTATCGCACGGACATATAAGATACCTAACAACGATAGATAAAATAGAATAACTATATACAAAATAATACGATTTTTAAAACTTGAAATATATATAATTGTGTTATCGAGATTGAACTGGCCCTTGGTCTTAGGATACTGGACCATTTTTTATACTATCAACTTTACACCATTCAACCGCACCATATTCATTACTACTCCCTAATTTAAAAACCGCACCACTTTCATCATCCTTGAACTCAACTTCCATTTGCTGATTAGTCTTTAACCCTTGTTGAATTTTTCTCCAAAACTTACTATTCATTGATCCTTTAGTTTCACCATCAACTTTGTTCTCGTCATTTTCTGCAAAAAATAGCATTCTATCTCCAATTTTTGCACCTGATGGAGGAACTACTAACTCAACTTTTTCAACCACTGGTTTAATTTCTCCTTCGCCTTCTTTAGCTTCAACAGGTTTGAATTGGGTTGCAGCTAGAACCATAGCCTCAGAAGTAATACCTCTTAATTTAGATGGTTTTAAGTTTGTTAGTAATGCAACCTCACGATTAAGCAATTGGTCTAAGGTATAATAGTTTTTTAATCCACTTACTACAGTGTATTCTTTTGACTCAACGTCAATCTTGGAAACGTATAATGATGATGCATCTGGATGGACGTCGATTTGTTTAATTAGACCTTTTTGGATTAATGGGGCCGACAGTTTGGTGGCTAATGTTGATTCTAAAAATAAGTTAGTATTTCTCTGTCAATGTGATATAGAGGACTCCTGAATCTATGTCATTAATTTGGATTTAGGTCAGATAGATTGGTTGAGGCGGGACGGGTGAATCTTCGGTGATTTGCCGTTGATAGTCATCCTTGTGATCATATCTGAAGATTGCCATAATGAAATCAAATTGATCAATTCGTATTCGATAAAGGATATCACAGAGTATTTGAAGATCTTATCTATCCTGAATTTTAAATGGTGATGCAGCTAGCCGTCTTGTTTAATCATATCTCATTTATAATGAATATTATGATTAAGAACTCTAGGTTAGAGCCAATTTCAATAGTAAGACGCTCATACTATATATATATCACTAGATCTTGAATTAGTGCCAGATAACAATGGCAACTCATGACATTTTTATAAAAATCAATAGATCTTGTTAAAATGGAGGCAACTTAGACTTCTAACGGAAGGCAACACCGACCAAAAATGGATTCTAAATCTCTAATACTTATCAGAGAAGATAAATATAGGTTAATGTTACTATCGTTATCAAAACCTTATCTCAAACTTCAACTGTATCTCTACTACCAATCTATGAATTGAACAAAACTAAGCAGTAAACTAACTCTCATTCCATATATTTTTATCAAAGAACCCTTCGACTTCAGATTTTCTAATTAGCCCGATTAAAAAAAGGTACTCAACTTACGTCTTCTTATCAATTGTAATGCTGCCATTGTTTATTGTTTCTTCTGATACAGTGACCTATAGAATTATAAAATGCTGTAGAATATAATAAATATTAAATAAAAAAACCTTATCCAGTTATTGAATTAATTAAGATAATTTGAATGTGAGTATTGATATTATGACGAATAAAAAATAAATTGCTCCCGTGGCTTATGCACTGTGTACAATTTGAAATAATTACTGATCGATGATTATTTAGTTTGCATCAATTGAGAAATCTGACTCGGTTTGTTTATAATCACACTGTACAAAAGATCTTCAATATGTATCTGGGTAAAAGCTAAAAGATCAGTGAGTTGAATAATTATAATTTATGGTGATTCTGTGGGCTTGAAGTGTCGGTATTATCTGTTTGTTGTACAAATTATGTCGATATGATTGGAGACTAGGTTGTGAAAATTGTCGTCAAATATGAGTAAAAAATAGGATGGCCGCGCGTAAATTATTTGATATCGTAGGCTGCTGTGGAAAGATGGGCTGAACTATAAGCGGAAATTATTTAAGCTTCGGTAAAAGGGGGAAGCGGCTTGAGACAGGTTTGTTTAACATTAATTTTTGAAAGGTGTGGATGATACCCGGGTAATTAAACGCGATATATTGGTAGAATAAATAGTCAATTTTCATTCAAGTTATAAGATGATCTGTAATAACCAGCCAGGATTTATATCAAAAAAAAATATAAGAATTAAGTAAGTTTAAGTTTAAAAATATACTCATCAAAATTGTTGACATATATAATTAGGGGGTGCATGCTTGCAATATATCGATCTAAACTATAGCTGATTTTGGACCAAGCCAAGTATGGTTCACCTATACATCTTGAATTAACCACACCTTTATGGGTCTTCATGATATTAAAAGATTACCTCCTTTAAAAAATAAACTACTTTTATGAAGTTAACCAGAATCATTTATCACCTTACTAAGTAGATAATGTGTGCTATGATTGGTTGGCTCTCAAGCCAATCCCCTATCAGATATATGGATCAATTTTTTTAGTGATCAGTATACCAAACTTGGAAATTCTCATGGATTGGGATGGATTTACATTGTATAACGGTCCCACTGTAATTTCATGATTGCAAAATTACAGTGTAATTACAATCAACGTAACAATTGTATTACCCCTATGACCGCATAAAACCGTTAATTGCTACATATGCATAAATATGCACATAAACAATGAAAGCTTAACAAAAAAGCCAATCCCCCACATATTCCTCAAACGGCTGTAAAAAGAAATGACCCAATCTGCGATTTTTTGCAGAAAAGCTACCACAAGGTACCACTGGTACTGACTGCATCCATGGGTACTGTTTGAATTAAAATCATAAAGAAGTGGCGTTTTATCAGCTTTAAATACCCCGCCTTATGAAGATATTAACAATTATGGTTACATGTACATGGATGTACACAGTATAAATTTTTAGAACTCAAGGAACACCTGTGGTTTATTATTTCAAAGACCTTAAAAATATTAGTCAGTTGATAGTTGAAGGATGTAAATTCAAA
Source organism: Blastobotrys buckinghamii (nom. inval.) (assembly GCA_030579975.1). Lineage (NCBI taxonomy): Eukaryota > Fungi > Ascomycota > Dipodascomycetes > Dipodascales > Trichomonascaceae > Blastobotrys > Blastobotrys buckinghamii (nom. inval.). The sequence goes on from JAKTSB010000029.1 coordinate 24,335, forward strand.
CTGTGAATGAATTACTCTGGGCATCCTTATTAGCTGATGATGATATCATATATGGTGATGATGGTCGCAATAAGTGGTTCTATAGTAGAATTAACATATACAATACAATATGTAAATTTTATATAATTTATTGTAGCTAGGTAAACTTAACTTCTATAATAGTTTCTAAGCTAGGCCATTTGTACACATGAAACAAGTGAAGTGGGACCTGTTTGATTTTTCAGGGGGAAGGGGGCTCATCAATTTGAAGAAGCAGCTTTGTAATTCCATCTACAGTAAATCTAATTGTTTTGTTGCTTTTTTAAAGCTTCCGGCCGAGTTAACACTCTTCTAAGCTATATATAGGAGCTTTGATAATTTCTCCTATAAATATTCAGGGGCTTAATGAGCTATAATTATGAACTGCCATGGCAGTTACTGAAAGTACAATTAAAAAAAGCCTAGCCAGCTTCTTTAGATCTTTATTGAATGAAAAAAAAAAATTGATAAGTTAACAATTGGATGTAAAAGTATTAGAATCATCCTTGTATTTGTGCTTGCGGGGAATATTTAGTCAAATTGGATTCTGTGTTCTTTTCATCATTAATTCCATTAGTTGCAGTAATTATTCTGATAATAGAATTAATGTAATCATAATTTGCTTTTAAGTTATAATAGACTTTTAAATTTCTAATAAGTAATGATAGTGCTCTAGCTATCAAAGTAACAACAATGAGATTAAGTATCAAATATCTGAAATTTTTAGATCATTGGTGTAAGCATTCAATTAACAAATTGAGTTCCAATTAATTGAGCATCTCAAATTCAAAATTGTATATTATAATGAATCACTATATTCTATGAGTATAGTTTTCGTATTATTATTAAATATAAGGACATCCATGCATGTGTACTGTTCGTGCTCATACCATGGTACAACTTGTACATCCGGGTGCACAAAATGCAATCCCAATATATAAGGAACCCAAACTATTATGAATATACATATTTATTCAAAAATTTTCAGATTCTGAAGCTCGACCGTAAACTATTTTATTTTCGCCTCGAAGATTGTATTGTATTGTATTGGAGTGGTTATTTAGATCGATAGATTATCAAAAACCTAATGGAGCATATGCCCATAAATTTAAGAATCAAACGCGCGGATCCTCAATGATCTCCGCATTTTAAGCTTAACCGACATTAGCTTACCTCGAACTCGAGCTCAGCCCTCATCACCAATGAACAAATTCTACATTTTATTGCATCAAATACTGTGCGAAATGACTGTGATCTTAGTCTACAACTTTCAATTATATTGTATTTATATGGATAGTCCTAATTCTGGATGTTTATAGTCCCATTGACCATAATAATCATAAATCATGACAACAATATTTTGTGGAATATCAATATTAATACAATGTAACTGTCGAGGTGCATGGCTGAAGTTGATTTTACTGATTCCATATTATAAATAGCATACAAAAGCCATATCGCTGGATGTAATTTTAAATTGCCATGGCTGATTGGCTAAATCTTTATTGATTGCTACATTTTTAAAAAAGTTACGCAAATTTATGCATGGTGGGTCAATCTCACTTCAAACTGCAAATGCTAAATTAATATAACCATGGCATGAAATTAACCAGTCCATGTCTGATTAAAGTTATAAATCTGATGGTAAATTTGAACGCTTGTAAAGAAAACAAAAGTTTTTGCTTCAACTATTAAATCTATAGTACCTGTTAATTACTCAATATTGCAACGTGTGCATACCCAGTTCACAAGTTAAATAGAAGTATTTGGAAAATCAAACAATCAATTCTTGAAGCTATATCATGATCAATGTATACAAGTAAGCTTTCAATACTTTGAAATGTAACTAGCTCATCATCAATTGTAATCAACTACTATCTATAGACTTTATAAGAACTTGTTGAAATCTAAGTTACATTTACCAGCCAGCTGAGGACGGAGAGGATCTAGTTGTAATATATATCCTTAATTAGATATATATATAGAGAGTTCATGCGCTATTATAAATTCATAAAACCCAGAGCTATGGAACTTTGGCATTAATTAATTAATTAATTAGTACAATTTCGATTTATAACAAAAGAAACAGTTTAAAATATCCCCAGATTTAATTAACCCCCCGCGAACCATCAATTGCGAGTATGGTAACCTAATGTGGTACCAATTTACTGAATAATAACAGAATCAAGGGTGGTACAATCTCTAACGAACTTTATTTAGTCATAATATATATATATATGTAAATCATAATTTGGTGCGCGGTGGAATGCATCGTTAGCCAGCGCTTGAAGTGATTAAATTCAAAGGTTTGTATAAAATTACCCCGGATTAATCGATTATCTAGAACTCTTTAATTATCCATTAAATTGTGTTTTTAAAACATTCTCTTATCACTGAAATTGGATAGATGCGTTATAATTAATTCTGTCGGTTTTTTCAAGGAAATTATTACCATGGTATGGCAGGTGATATCATAAATCTAAGATATTACGGGGGGCTGGGATTGTAGTATCCCCTTCTCGATTATAAAATCGGCCTGGAGTATTTTCTATCCTTAACTTTCTACTCTCTATATATATAAATTCCATGCTTAGTACCGAATTTGGCTATAATAAATGACTATTTCAGCTGGCTTGAATGTTGAGAGTTGCAATGACTATATCCATATAGTATACATGTGCTAACATTGCAGTTGTTTATAATTATTGAATTTACCGCGATTCGTTAAATTATTTACCATATATAATATATTGGACCGTCATATATCGCTGCTAGTATTAGCTAATTAACTTCAAGCTACTTTTTCAATGTATTTGACCTTATCGATTTGAGTGCTTCTGAATTATGATCACTCCATATGATGATTAATCCAATCGATCTCTCTAAAACGATAAAATCTCAGTTTAAGACTATATATAGTATATATATATACTTTGGGCTGAACAATTCGCAAGTTGTTGCCCTTTATCCATGCATATATATAGCTGCCTGTGCACCCAACCCATGAAACGCGTTTGAGATCGATCGATGAGCCAATCGAAACTTTCATCCATTAAAAATCTTAATATTCTGCTCAAGTAATATAAAGTTTCTACTATAAACATATATACTGTAGTGATTGAGAAGAATCAAGTTCTATATAATATATCAAACACACATCAGGATTTTAGTTAATCATGATCATTGAAATATATATAGTGTGGGCACGTGGTAATTAAGTTTGATTGATGTTTTTTATCGATATCATGAATTTTACGATAGATTTGAAGTTTCAACCTCAATCCTGGATCTCAACACAACCTGAAGTCTAAATAAAGGCTCCAAAGCACTTTTGAATATTCAATCGCGACTTCTGTATATATATATATATATAATTATAATAATATCCTAACTTGATTATGATGTATGGATTTATTTATCAATCGCAGCTATAGTGTAATCATCTGCAGAATTTAGAGATCTACGACAGTAATTAAGTGAAATAGAAGCAGCTAGATCGATCTAACACACGCCTAAACCTCCCTTCAAGCAGTGTTTGAGATCGGCAAAATTGTAATATTTCCCTCTACCATCGGATGGTACATTGTATAGTTCATCAAAAAAAAAAAAGCAAACCCTTATCAGTGCAGGAATTGGCTTGTTAATGCTTGTGATTGAGGTAAACCCGATTTCTCCTTCAAAGCCCTGGCTGTATCTGACAGTCTCAGGCAGGTAACTTAAGCTTTATACAGCTTGGAGCTCCGCGGCCGGGTGGGGCTAGCTAGAGCTGCACACTTATTAAAAACGCTCCAGGCTTAAACTGTGCAATTAATCGTCGATCATATTAAAGATAGGATAGGGTTCAGGCGGGTTTAAGGAATCTTTAACAATCGATTCCATTATTCTAATAATAATGAGATCAATTTGTCGTTACAATCAATTTGGGACTTTAGTAATGCTTGTAGAAAGAATGGATGACAGCTTCTAAAGTTTGCTGTGCTGCTGAGTTTATTATTCTTTGAGCGTCTAATTATTGATGGATAGAACAAACAGAAGCTTGTGTTCTTTTTTTATAATCGGTCATAAGGTACTTTTTAAAAGATCCTGTACGTACTGTAGCTATTTGCAATAAGCTACCATGGTATGGCAATAACTTAAGCTATGACAACTCAGGGATCAAGATATCCTTAAATTTAATTAAATACCTATATATTTATTTATCAATGTGATTCTTATCTTTAAAATTTATAACGTGAACACAACAATTACAAGCGCTTTGGTCGACACTAAAAAGTTCGAACTTGGAAATTTAATTATCTAATAATATGTAATAAAAATTTTATAATCGCCACAAAATCCTGGTTCTATCAATAAAATATTTGTAAAATATCCCATCATGAATCCATGTTAAAGGTTATAATTTAGAATATAAAAAAGTTCTACACCTTAAGCAGCGTAAAATTTATCGGCTCATGGATCAATCATGATCATTTTATGACTTTAAAAAATATTATGTTCTACAATGTTAAAACCGCTTGAGTCACAAAAAGCAAAAAAAAAAAAATAAAAAATTAAAGTGTAAAAAAATGCTAAAAGCATTGAAAACAATTGGGAATTAGAACAATCGAATTTCGCAGGCTCCCCCCAATTAAGTGTGATCAGAAATCTTTTAGTAATATAATATTTTTTTACCCTCTAATCTAAAAGTAAGTACCAGCGCCTATTTAATATCACCAGAGCACTGAGTACATTCTGGATTATATATATACCATCTTGTATCTTCTTGCTCTTATTAATTTTCTCTTTCTTTCCCAAACGCTTTTTTTTTTTAAACGACCTCCACAACCTTTTTGATAGACCATCACCAAATCAACCATTGATATCCATCAGAAAGGATAGTTGATAAGTGATTGTTAGGTCAGATAGTCGATACGATACTCGAATTAATAAACAAACAGGCCGATCGTTAATCATTCATCATCAAAAGAAGAAATTAGATACCCTATAGAATATACAACTTTTTTTTTTTTTTTTTCCTTAATTTTTGCGACAATTCACTATTATTAAACATCAATAATGTGCAATTATTAAGAATTTCGCATTATCTCAATCGAATCGAGTGCTTATTGATACTAATAAATATAAAAGTATAAAAGAGCAAGATAGAAGAATAACAATAACATGCTGGGAAGGTTATTCGCATCGAGTGTAACCAACTCATCAATTAATAATAAAGAGGAATCACTAAAACCAGTTTCGGTACTAGAAGAAGCAGATACAAGAGCATTATTGTATGGATCATCAAACAATTTAGCACATAATGAGAGTAGTCTAGATTTGACAGCAAAAAATGTTAGAGTGGTTAGTTTGGTGGATTTAAACTGTATGGATGACTATGTTTATGATTCAAATCGTGAAATCCCTGAAACTGATTATTTTGGCAGTTTAAATTGTAATAAAAAAACTAGTCATCATAGACGAGCAATGAGTATCGGTACTAATAGTTGTTCATCAAATACAGTGAATTCACCATTATCATCAGGATCAAGTAGTAGCTCAATGAATACTAAATTCGATTCAATATCATATGCAGTTATGAGAGATGTATGTTTTGGTAGTTTCCCATTAAAAGTTACTCATAATATTACAAAACTACATCCAATGAGTACAGTAGAGAATGGTAAAAGAATTTGGATTGTTAGTAGAATGTTTAGTATTGGTGCAAGTGGTTATGTTGATACTACCATCCCAACAAAGATTGTCCCGGATGATCAAAGTAGATCAATGAGTTATAATCACCCCTCATGTTTAAAATTTGAAGATGATGAGGAAGAAGAAGAAGACGAACATAAGGAAGAATTGAATGGATGGAATCCTAAAAATAATGATGAAGGAGACCCACAGTCATCATTAACACAAGAAATTAATTGCGGGTTTTGTATAATGTTTGATTTAGATGCTGATAGTGATGCTTTAACAAGCCATTGGGATGAATTAACAATGGCAATGAGTGATTTGCAAAAAGTCATTTTTCAAAGATTATGTGAAACTTTACCACCAGTATTAAGGGAACAAAAAAGAAGAAGGTTCGCCAATATCAAAAGAAAGCCTTTAATTCTAGATTCTGATGAATCAATGAGATTAGCTGTTGAATATTTTAAATCAAGATTTTTTGGTTCTGTTAAAATTCCAAGAGTATTAGTTGGACAAGATCGTTGGAATGATGTTTATAATGAAATCAAACAATTGTTTGATAAGTTTGATTCAAATCAACCAAGTGGTGGGTTTTTAACAACATCAATTGCATCATTTATTAGGTGTAATAGTAGTTTGGTTAATAATGCGAGTGAATTAAGTCCAGGAGCTATTGGAGATCCACCAACTAGAACTATTATCGTTGGAAATAATAGAATTCCATCAAGAAGATTATTATTTATTTTAACTTCATTATTATATGATAAATCTACTGAATTGAGTAAAAATCATTTTCAACAATTTTGGAATGAAAATAGAAACAATTTTTTCAATCATCATAAAAGACAACCAAGTGGGTGTAGTAGTATTACAAACAATAGTACTACTAATAATGGTACTGCAAGTCCAGCTAGTGGGGTTTTTCCTAATCATATTATGAATAATAATAGACAACCAAGAAGATCTTTTTCTCAAGCACAATACTGTGGTGAAAGAGGTGGATGGGAAATACCAAAATCTGAAGCTGCACCAGCAGGTGAATCCACATCGGCTTGTACAATGCCTCATGTTATTAGACCAACTTTTTCATCTGCATCCTTGTCTAATAGTTTGACAAATAATAGTACAACCAATCGAATTCCTTCAATGGATGGGCTAAGAAAAACTTTCTTTGGTAGTTTTGGTGTTGGAAGTTTCTATAAAGATGAAGGGTTATTTGGAAATAATAGTACTGGTTCTAGTTATTTATCAAGTTTATGGCCATCGTCTCAAAGATCTGAAGTTGGATCTTTTGGATCATTAACCTCTGAAGAATGTGGATTTTATGAAAATACTATGAATGATTTATCAACTTCATTGAATAATACCACTATGACTACAAGTACAACAACATCAAGACCACCATTGAATAGATTCAACTCGTCAGATTATAGAAACGCAACCAAATTATTGAATCCAACAATTGTTGAAAATGAATTTGATTCGAATTCTTCAACAAATTGTAATACTTCGAATAATTCTGATGTTGAATCTCCAGGTAGTTCATATACAAAAGATGATTGTAATTTACAATTTGAATTAGTTGAAGAATCAGATGGGTCGTTAGTATTAGAAGTTGAACCATTAGTTGATTTTAATTTTGAAAATGATGAACAATTTACACATTCAATTATTTTACCACCAATTGCAGGTCATATTCCTGATTTTCATCCAGAATTTGGTATACAAGCAGTACCAGCTAATCGAGATTTGGATGAAAAAATTGCAAGAGCAATGATTAGAGATGGTGAAAAACAAAAATTATTTCAATCAACTAATACTAATAAGAATGAAGCTAATGATTTATCACCAGTACCAACAATCACTAACAATAATTTAAATTCTGATACCAATAATAAATCAGAGGTTACATGTACAATTTCTAGAGCATTAATTATTAATTTATTTAAAAAAGAAATCCATGAATGGTCATTAAATCGAACTTATAATGCTACAAATAATACCAAAAATGCTAATCCAATAATTCATCAATATTTATCAAGAAAAAAGTTATATTTTGGTAAACGAGCAAGAGATGATTATTGTGAATATAGTAGTGTAGTTGGGAAACAACTTTTGGAAGCATTAAAATTTGATAGTATGGCTGAGGGAGTTGACATGATTCAAAATGGATTCAAAACTGCATTTGGACTTCAAATTTAGTTCCAATTATTATTATTATTATTAATTTATACAAATCTTTGACCACTAAAGATTTTTTCAAATACTATTTATTTATTATAACTTATTTATCTATTTAACCATATTAATTAATTAATTTAAAATTTATTCGAAAAATTGATCTCCCCCGGTATACATATTTTTTGTAATGTTTGAACTGGATGCCAGAAGGAAGCATGTGCACAAGCTTGAGCGTATACCTATAATTATGCCACGCGCGGAGGATGGATGTCGTACCACGTCGGTCGCTTAAGCAGAACTATATCCACAGCTCCCAAACCCACTAGCTAGCCGGCCTTGCTATACTTACACAACTCCACTAAAATTTACTACTCAAAACAATAACTCTCCTACCACCATATCACAATACAATACACACAAAAATGAGTGCAGCACAAACCATCGACGAGACAACCTTCACTAAAGCGTTCCTATCTTTATTAACCGCCAATGCATCCAAAAAACTAGGTGATGATTATATCTGCACCAACCTTCAATCCAAACCAATCATTTCATTACCTGAAATGCCAAAACCAAAACAAAAGAAAAACCATTCCTCACAATCAACTGATTCTACTAATTCTAATACAATCCCAGCAAAATCAATTACCTTGAAATCTATCAAAGGTGTGAAATTCAATACTACATTGAAAGTCCCAGGTAATCATAGTATTTATAGTTTGAAAGAACAAGTTTTGAAAGATCAAAGTTTAGATAAATCGGGGTATAGATTGAGTAACGTTCGATTATTAAATAAAGGCAAAGTTTTGTTAGATTCAGTTACGTTAGATGACGTTTTTAATGAGAATGAAGGTACTTTAACTGTTATGTTAAGTACTCCTGAACCGGCGGCTGAAACATCAAAAGAAGAAGATCCAACTGAGAGTGAAATTGTTGATTTAAGTAATGATGATTGGGATGCTGTTAAACAGTTATTGGTTACAAGGTTGGGTGAACAAAAGGCTAATATTGCATTTACAAGATTGAAATCTAATTTTTAAAATACAATCATAATGTGTGAAATTTCAATTAATTAGTATAATTAGTATATTATATTTTTAGTGAAAAAAACTATTTTTTTTTCAAACTTTTCATTCTTCTTGCTAATTGTAATCCTTTTCTACCACCAATTGGTTTTAATTTTCTATACTCTTCTAAATCTGTACCAGCGGTAGTATTAGAAGTGGTATTAGTAAAACTATGCAAATCAGTTGTACTACCATTAACAAACATTGTACTATTATTATTATTATTATAATTATTATTATTATTCCCTTCATGACCATTCATTAGAGATTGCGTTTCATTTATAGTATACAACTGTCTTCTATCATGAACAAATTTCCTTAATCTTACAATTTCATTCTGTGATATATGACCAAACCCATTCCGTCTTTTGAAGCATTTCTCCATCAAATCTGAAGCATTTAATAATTTTTTTGGTAAATTCTGAATTAATTGGAATATTTCCATTTGATCATTCATTTTATTAATCAATGGTTCACTCATTTTTAAAATAGTTAATGCAATTCTAAAAAATACTTTACTTTCTTCAAAAAAAAATGAATCCCATACTCTTAATACTGTTTCTGTGGGTAATACACCAATATACCCACTCATAAACCATGGTGTTGTACATAAAGTAATTGGTGGTAAATTCGATAATATATTTACATCATGTCTACCTTCAAAATTCACTCCCAATTTATCCCATAATGATGGCAAAAAATCTTTAATACACAATACTAATACACCTTGATCGATTGATACTCCTTCTAAATTGACTTCATGAACTCCAGGTAAATATCGTTGAGTAATAATTACCAACATCCAAAATGCTTTTTCTTCATCCATAAATAATAATAACATTCCTGTTAAAAAATTTAAACTTTGACAATAACCAATTTTTGGCATATAAACTGAAAAACAGGTCAAAACTCTTCTTAATGCTTCAACTAATGGCGTTTCAATTTGTGGAGTTTCTTTTGATCTAAAATGTATATTATCTGGGAAAGTTCTTTGTAAATCTCTTTCAATCAATTCAGTATCATTATTTTTTAATGAACTAGTTTGACGACATAATTTATCATATAATCCAGGATGAGTATTTAATTGATCATGACCTTTTGCAAACCAAAACCATGCATTACCTCTCCATTCAGCAGGTATACCTTTTCTAACATATCTTTTCAATTTTTCATTTTTTGGTGGGAAACGAACTGGTGCTTCTTCATTTCCTTCATCATCTTCATGATATAATCCACTATCCTTCATTAATTTCACCCATTTTTTCTTTCTTCTTTTAACATATGGTTCATATCCATCCCACCATTCATCATATTCTTGTTCAGTAACCCAATTAGTTTTTTTTCTAAACCCATATCTATCTCTACTAGAGCTCCTTTTATTATTACTCAAATCCATACTTGATCGAACCCTTGTCGCTGATCTTCTACTCTCCAGTATATTTTCATCCTCATTATTAGTATTATTATTAGTATTATTATTATTATTCGTACTGTTAGTATTATCGTTAGTATTTGTTTCATTATTATCATTAATATTTAACCCATTCAAATTACTCTGTACAGTTTCAAAATCTTCATCATCTTCATCCTCTTCATCACTTTTATGATCCAATTCATCATCACTAATATCTTGCTGTACTTCTATAGTAGTACTATCAGTATTCCCCAGTGAACTTGAATCAATTTGTTGAGTATTATTAATATTTCCAAATTTACTTCTTTGATCCAATGAAGGACTAGACTTGCTTGTTTTCAAAGTTGTCGGTGATGATGCTGAACTGTTAATACTTCCTTGCTCATTGTCATATATATTGTTGTTACTGTTTGCACTGTTCAAAGCTTTAAATGCTGCCGGCATGTTGAGTGTATGTGGCATATTAGGATATTGTTTACGTCCTGAGCGTTCTTTTTTCAAAGAATTCTCAGGACTGTCCATTTTAATAGTTGATGCTATTGATTATCGAACTAAAATTTAGTTCTAGGTCGAGATGGCACTAATGTGAGTGAAAAGCGTGTCTACTCTAGTAAAAGAGAAAAAAAAAAAAAAAAAAAAGAAAAAAGAAAAAAAATAAAATACAATAATAATAAAAAAAAAAAATCAAAGTCAAACTGAAAACTAAAAAATTATCTGGTGTCACTGACTGGTTTAATTCTATAGTGCACTGAAATTAATTTTCTTGTGCTTAATTACTATAGTGTATGAATTTTTTTAAACACCGAAAAATCGAGCTTCACTTTAACCCCTTAATTTTTTATTTTTTTTCATTACGAGAACGGTTGGGTTTATGCATGATGATAATTCGACAAGTCATGAGTCGAAGCTATCTTATAGTTATAAGGATATAAACGTTTTAAACTGCAAACTCATCGATACTTTTTTTTATCCTATATATAGGTAGGTTTTTTGACGAAAAAATAAATAAGTGGCACAGCGGCATTACTAATACACTATACCGGGTTCATATAATTTTTATTTTATAAAAGAAATATGTTAATTTACCATACACTTGTCTATTTTTGATACACTTAAAACAATTCATCCAGGATTTTATCAATCAAAGTATAAACCAAATTAGCATTTAATACTTCATTTTGATACATTGCAAACAAATTCCGTGACGCGTATCTACTTGATCCAATCCCAACCACTCTAGAACAAGAATCAACTACTAATTTTTGTAAAACACGTTCTGCATCATGTCTTGTTTTGATCTTATCAGTAACTGATCTAATATCTTTTGGATCTTTTCTTTTAAATGATCCATTATTTGGCCACATTGATTCTATTAAATTTTGTAAAATATCACTTAATTTTTGTGAACTTGTTGTATCATTTATAAGTTCTTTAATTTTTTTTTCGATTGTACCTCCTAGTAATTGTTGAATTACTACTACAGTGGCTCTACCCATCAACCAATTTGATGAATTCCGTTTATTTACTCCAAAAAATTGAATAAATGCATCACAAATAGGTTGAACAAATAATGGTCGAGTGTTCGTTTCTTGTAATTCTGCTGGACTATTAAGAAGTGGTGAATCTTCTTCATTGAAATTTGGTGATGCCATGTTTCTAATTGATGTAATTGAACTACTCAAATCATCATCTTCTAGATTTGGTGAAGTGGTTGAACTAATTGATAAAGAATCAACTGAAAAAGTTTCGGATGATAAAAATAATCTAAATGCTTTAGATTTACAAACTTCACTCATTTTTAATAAACATTGTAAATATTTTTCTAATGTAATTCTTCTATTATCAATAAAAGATTTTTGTTGAAATTTTAATACCATTCGTTTTTTTGGAAAATCTAATTTACCAACTTCTGGTATTATATTTTTCAAATGTTGATGTAATTCAAAAAATTGACTATACCTTCTTGCAACAATCCAGCCAGCATTTACTTCACCTTCTGGTTTTGAAAATTTTGTAACTTCCATAATATACAATACATATTCACCATTTAAATCTTTAGCATTCATATATGATTCAATTTGAATTTTGGTTCTACCAAATAAACTATTTTCACTTTCTTGAACAATATATTGTTGCCGTTGTAATTCTTTTCTTTGAATTTCTCTTTCTAATGAAGATTTACTTTTGTTTAAAATTCTTAATTGAGTAGTATTATTAGTTAATTCTGCTTTATTCCATAAAGATTCAACAACATTTAATTGAGAATACAATCTCTCAATATCAGTAGTTAAGATTGTAATAGCTTCAGTTAATCCTAAATCACCTGGACCAGCTAGATGAATTTCCTTCCAATCAACATCATATTTCTCTTTTTCATCATCATTATTATTCTTTTGATTCATAATATCATTAAATGCTTCTTCAACATCTTCTATATTCTCATCAGTATAATTCATCAAATCTTTCGAAAACTCACTAATACCATCCATTTGTAATTGATCAACATTATTACTTTTATTATTATTGATGTTATTATTGAATAAAGTTCTATTAGTTGGCGCAGAAGGTGGGCTTGATGCTAAAAATTTCAAAAATAAATCACTTTGTTTAAATTTTAATAAATCTCGTTTATCAATTTTATCAAAAATTACATCCTGACCTTCTAAAATAGCTTTTCTTGCCTTTTTATAATTTTCTGGAGTTTGATTATTAGCAAAATTTTCAATTGACTTTGAATTTTCTTCACCAATATCAACAATAGTATTATATTTCAAATAGGATTCATAAATTTGTAAAATATCATCTTTATTTGTCATTTTTTCATCATTAACACTAGAATTAGTTGTAGTGGTTAACCCAACTAATGGATCTGAATCTTCACCTTCAAATTTAAATGCATCTCTTAAACTATTAACCGTCATCCAAAATTGTAATAATCCTGTTCTCTTTCTTTGATCCATAAATTCCATAAAATATAATGAGCATGCAGAATCATCCAAAACTTGTTGTAATGTATATTTCTCTCTTGAATCGTCATAATCATTAGTACTATCTGGTGATGATTCGAATAATGCTGATCCTAACATGTTTGGAGTTGATGATCCACTAGTGCTAGATTCATTCAAACTATTAATTCTTTTATCTATAGCTTTCATAGCCTTGTTTAATCGTTGCTCATAAACTTTATTCTTATTAGTATTAATATTAGTATCATCTAAATGATTTCGCTGAATTCTTTTCAATTGTACCAAAATATAATACCTTGTTTGTCTTGCTTCACTAATAGTTTGGATTCTATAAATACTTCTAATAAAATGTTCGAATTGTTGATTTGAAGCATAAGGACCTAATTTTAACATTTTACTCCTTTTTGGAGATTGCTGCTGTTGTTTAGCATGCTCATCTAATGCTTTTCTAAATCTTAAAACTTTTTGTTGATCTTGTAATGTACTTTTCCCTGCTTTCATAACTAATTGATTCCAAAAATCTGGATCTGATAACATATTAGCTACTGGAAATATAACTGAACTTGATAAAATATCATTTATCAAAGCTAAAACAATTTTCGCATCTACTTCATTTTTATCCAATATTTCTGGTGTTATTTCTGATACTCTATTTCTTAACCATTGTTTCCTAAAAGTTTCATATTCATAAGATTTCACTACCACTGCTGGATGTAATAAATACCGTTTCTTAAACTCTTCAGCAACAGCATTGTCTAATTCTTTTGATTCTGTTAAAGGTCTGTTTGAATTTCTTCTTACTGCAGCATCAGCTTCAACAAAATTCTCAAAATGATCTGTGATAATAGGTAATAACTTTCTAATCAAAATATCAGCCCAATCGATCTTTTCAACTTTTTCACCAATTTTGCCAACAGCCATTTTGATAATATATTCAATTTGACCAGTAAATAATGTATCAGTAGTGAACTTTCTGTACCAAGATTTTATAAAATCTTTCATAACATGATCAATCAAAACATCAAAGCTATCAGATAATAAAAACGATTCAGTAAATACAGAAACAGGCATTGGTTTATCTCTTGATAATTCTCTCAATTCTTGTCCCCAATTTTTATCCTTAATAAATGCAAAAGGTTTGTAAAATTTTTTATTTTGATTGTTTATTTGTTGAGTTGTAGTTGACCCATCTATAAACATTAGCCATCCAAATACCATAATCATTCCACAAAATCCTAAACTAAAGCTTATCATGTATCCTAATAGTTTGGAGATGAAGATCTTGATGGTGTATCCAGTGATTGCTGCAATAACTGCAACCATTAATATGGCTGTCGCTTGTTGGTTCATTGCATTGTTTTGTTATGTTGTGGTGTTGATGTCAAATCTAAAAAGACAAATATCCATAAAAAAAAAAAAAAAAAAAAAAAACAAATAAGGGGTTATCAAGATTTTTTGGAAGCTTCGTGCGCTTACGTTAATTAAGAGTGCGTTCAAGCACTGTCATATAAAGGCTCTAAACGGTGCGGCTATTATCAATCTTCATGCATCAAGACTAGACTAGCTATAGCTAGCAGGATCGCATGTTATTCATAAAAATACAAACAGGAGAATAAAAAACTACAGGTCATGGGATGATCACAATATTCTTATGGTTCAAAAGATATATTCGTCTATAAATATTATTAAAATCAACGTTAGTATAAATAAAATAATGCAATATGTTCCACAGCTTTGATATCGATCAAGCAGCAACAGGTTCACTAGACCTACTATTCAATAAATTCTTAATCCAAGCTTCTTCATCATTACTCTTTCCTTTCCTACTCTTCTTATCTTTTTTATCTTTATCTTTCTTCGAACTTTTGCTAACTTTATTTTTACTACTAATCTTCTTTTCTTTCTTTTCTTTTTTATCCTTCTTTTCTTTCTTACTCTTTGACTTCTTTTCTCGTTTCTTCAACTTCTTTTCATCATTACTACTATCGATATCTTCCTTTTTAACTTCTTCCATAGAACTACCGGTTAAAGTCCCACCATAAACAAATAACCTATATAACGGTGACAAAGCTTTAGTAACTCCAGCAGCTTTAGCTTCTTTAACATCAAATGTAACACCGTTACTGCCCGCTTGTACATCTAATCCTTTCAGCTGACCATCAAATAATCTCTCCCACCATACTTCATGCTCATTTGTACCATGGCCTAAACCTTTTGTATCCTTCTTATGACGTACTAAGATAGGTTTTTTAATACCTCCATTTTTTAATGCTTCACCTTTTTTCCAGCCAAATGATTGTAAGTATGCTGATGAATCCATATTGTATTTGTTGATTCAACTTTATAAAAATGCTGGTTATGTTAGTTATTTATGTATGGAATTGAAATTTTCAAAAAAAAAAAAAAAATTGTTCATTAAAAAAAAAATTTTGTCTCAAATATTAAGGATCGCACTATAAATATTTTTCCGGGACGGGACAAGGCCATTCGTTGTAAATTAAAGCCTGGCGAGATTTAAGCATCATTTACGTGTGTAATCTAATTTTGAATTTTAGCATTGATTTGTTCTAATGGTTAAGATTTATTCAATCAGTCCGTAGTTTTTCAACAAAAACAGTTAAAAGCAGGGCAGTTTTATTACACAAAAATTTTGTAATCAGCGTTTTTGGAATTAATAAGATTGTCAAATTTTTGAATGCTTGTACAATGTTCAGTGTTCCTAAAAACGAGTTTTGAAAAGCTATACCACAGCTATAAACACTCAACTTAAGCTTTTATAATTGATTTAGGGCTCAATAAGCTTTCACGGCTTGAAAATCTTTCATGAATGGACATGTAGTCGTATGTCTTTCGAGGTTGGTACTCTAATACCTTGATTATTAAGTTGAAAAAAATTGATAATCATTGCAAAGCTAAGTTAGTACTGCTCTTGAAGGTTCAGATTATAAGCATGCGTGCGGCTCATCCCATTAAACCAGCTTGAAAACACAGACAAAATTCACACCACACAAAATGTTTTTATCCCAGACAATCAATCATCACGAAAAATGCCTTATCAAAAAAAATAAATAGATCGTTAGTTTTTTCAACATCACCACACAACACACAATTATCAGGAATTTTATCCCTACAGCAAGTGCAGAATTAAAATGGCTGAGAGCAAAAACATTGACTATTCGGCTTATGATATTCAATATCATCAAAACAAAATAAATGAATTAATTGAATCGAATTTGTCAATAGATCAAATTGAAGAAGCTTTAAAACATATGTATAACCATGTAATACCAAATATAGAAGATTTAATCAAATGGTTAACTAGTGTTAGTGAAATTGAAGAAACTGGGTTGTTTAAAGCAGAAGAACTGGCGAGATTGTTTCTAAACGATATTAATAGGGTTGAATTAGTGAAATTGTATAAAGAGCTTTTAGCTGGGTTATCTGAACCGTTTGATTTTAAACAAGCCTACGAATTTCTATATAACAAATTCAAAAATGATTTAACAAAAAGTCAAGAATACTGGACTCATTATATTGAGCTAGTTGAGAGATCAAATCCAGATTCGATTGGACAATGTTATCATGATAGATTGGTGGTACCACATTATGATATCGAGAACACCTTTGAAATGTATAAACAATATATTGAAAAGAATTTCCCTGAAGGTGAAAAAAATGACAAAATAATCAAGATGGAAGAAAATATGCATGAGGCTAGGGTATTCTCGCAACAAAGAAGAGAATGGGAAGAGTATATAAATAATGAACATGAATTATCAAAAATTTTGGAATATATTGAATTTGAAAAAACTAACTTATCAAAATTAAAAAAGAATTTATCATCCAAAAGTAAAAAAAAATCTATTGATAAAACAGGGAAAATACTTTTTAATCAAATTTCCAATTTGTATGAACGCGCTATTGAATTTAACATAAGAGATGCAAAAATTTGGGAAGATTATATTATGTTCTTGGCGACTAATGATGATAATAGTCAATTCGAAAGAGCTATTAAATTTGTACCATTTTCACCGGAAATTTGGAAACTAGCAATTTTAACATTTCCAGATTTCATAGAAAAAGCTGATAGTTGTATTTATGTATCAGCAGATTTGTCAATAACTCAAGCAAAATCAATTATATATATGAAAAAGGGTAACAAAAATGAAGTCGAGGGGCTAATTGAAGAAGGTTTAAATAAGTTTTATCACAGTGAAGAAATTAATCAAGAATTGATGATCTATTTTTTGAATACTGCGTTGAAACTGAACCTGAAACTTGATCTGGCACTTAAGGTGTGTCAAAAATTGGAAAAAACTTTTAAAAATAGTTTTATTTTCTGGTCATTATATATCAAAATTGCAGAAAATGTTGATGAAAGCCAAGTATTGAAAATTTATAATAGGGCTACAGGGTTTACAAGTACAATGGATTCTTCAATACCTTTATTAGAAAACTTTATGCTTTATTCTTATCAAATTGGTCCACCAAATATGTTCCCAATTATAAACAAATGTAAAAGAAAGATTGCTCAACTAAGTCAGCAAGGTTCACATAATACAGAATTTCTAGAAAATCAAAATAGTATTCAAAGTGCACAACCAGAAAAGGATGAAACTATTACAATCGAACAGGATACAGATATCACCATGAATGAAGTACCTGAAAATCGGGGTGAAAAACGGCAAGCAGAACTACCTGCAGCACCAACAGAAGAACCGTCAACTAAAAAAGCCAAAACCGAACCTACACATACAAGAGACCGAGAACATAATGAAATCATTGTGAATAATGTCAATCCAAGCATAACCAAGTTAAACTTGAGAGCATTTTTCCAGGATTGTGGAGAAATTGTTAATATTGAATTATTTCCAGATACTACCTCAGCAATCATCGAGTTCAGAGATTCTGAATCAGTATTATCAGCATTAACTTTGGATAACAAAGATTTGAAAGGATCAACACTATCAATCAAATCAGGTGAAAAGACAACATTATGGGCCACAAATTATCCACCAGAATACACACCGCAAAAAGTTCAAACATTATTTGAAGAATATGGTAAGATTTTAGAAGTTCGATTCCCCAACCAATCAACCAAATCAAATGCGAAAACAAAAAGGTTTTGTTACATTCAATTTGAAAATAAAGTTCAAGCCGAAAATGCATTAAAGAAATTAAACTGTAAAGTAATTGAAGGATATAAATTGTTAGTAAAATTAAGTGATCCTGCTAAAAAGATTCAGCGAACAGATGAAGCTGAATTACATATTAAAAACATTGACTTTAAAATCACAGAAAGCCAAGTCCAAGAATTGGTATCAAAGTATGGTAAAGTTAATAAAATAAAATTACCTTCTAATCATGCTAACCCAAAAGTTGGGAAACTACACGACGGGTATGCATTTGTATACATGGATACACCAGAAGAAGCGCAGAAATGTGTTGATGAATTAAATGGATTTGAAATCAATTCTAGAAAACTTGTGGTTAGTTTTGCTAATAAAAACTTAGGTAGTAGTGGTCTGGGAAATTTTAACCCTGATTTGACTATAACTGTTTGGAACGTTGATGGGATTATTACTTCTGATCAATTGAAAGCAGTATTTGAAGAATATGGTAAAGTAACTAAAGTTGTTCCTGAACGGTATAGAGGTA
Source organism: Blastobotrys buckinghamii (nom. inval.) (assembly GCA_030579975.1). Taxonomy (NCBI): domain Eukaryota; kingdom Fungi; phylum Ascomycota; class Dipodascomycetes; order Dipodascales; family Trichomonascaceae; genus Blastobotrys; species Blastobotrys buckinghamii (nom. inval.). The sequence continues at coordinate 43,312 of JAKTSB010000029.1, forward strand.
GTGCTAAGATCGAGTTTGAAGATCAAGCTAGTGTTGGTAAAGCTATGCTGGGGCTAGAAGGTAAAGAATTGGGAGGTAAAAAGTTGTCTTTTAATCCTGTTATTGATACTAGTAAGAAGAGTACGATGTTTATGCCCAGAAGAATTAAAAAGTAGTATTATTTATTCATTAAATATGTAATGTTTTTTTTTTCAAAATTTGCTTCATATTTCTAAGTATATAGATGGCGCATGTTGCAGCTTTACAGTATTGCATGCTTTGAGGCGTTCAATCAATATTTCTATCACATGTACACTTATCAATACTATACCTATATATATATTATAATCTTGAAATGCATTAATTGGCATATTCAGATATTACGAAAACTGTGTACACCTGAGTCGTGTATCGAATTCTTGAGTATACTATAGTATTCGGTTAGAACGTAGTATGTACAAGCTTGTACAAATATATCTAATTATTAATATAACAATATCTTAAAGCTTATTGTAACCAAATATGCATGTCACTATATATAGTATCTGCGGGTTACTGTGAATTAATATATACAGTATGAATATAAGGTGTTTGTCGACCCCGAACCCACCTGAACAGCTATTTTCATGCGGATTTACGGTAGCTGATAGTAAATGCATGCAAGACGACTAAACTTTATCATGATACATGTGTGCTAAACCTGTGAAAATATATGCAGACAGACCTAAAATACATTATTTAGATTTATAATATTGAATTCCCATACGACGTCTATCATGATATTGCGATCATAGATCCTTTAAATTTACAAAACGAGCTTGTATATTTTCCACTGGTTGATCTACATATACTTGGACTATAAGTAAATATATATTATAGCATAGTATTAATCTGCAGTTCGCACGCGTGTGCTAGCTGAAAATATGTTTAGCGCGTATAGATAACGCGTCACTGGCCTCAAACTCAAACCAAAACGGTCCCTACTCTAGCAACGCTTTTAGTGCATGTAGCCACCATATGTAATTGCACAACATCTCGATTACTGAGCAGCCTTTCCATCGCTATAGAGGTCAGGCTGCTGGTATTTTAGTACTCTATAATTTTAAATGACTATAGAAATTAGATTGCTACAGATTCCTGCAAATTTATCAACTTAATATAGGGGATTAAAGTACTTACTATGGGGTGTGTCGCGAGCGCAAACTTTGAGTGCGGCTTTCTTTAGGTATATGCTCACATTTACTACCATGGCTTTTGAATAAACAATTTGGGGTATTTGAAGTATCAATGGGGCAACCCTACACGTAAACGAATTATAAATCAAAGTAAAACTTGAAACGATTGTTCTTTATCTGTATTCCGCCATTTTTGTTATGATCAATCGATATATAGGGGTATAACTGATAGAATACCTGGAGCCAACTATAGCATACATTGTAGTATGGGTATTAAGACTGATGCCTAAGCAACTAGAGGATGCTCTGGATGACCTCGAGCTGGAAAATGGACCTAATATCTACAGTTTTTACTGTGAGAAGGTAGAATCGTATATGATTTACAGGCTCTAGTTACTATCTTGAAAAAAATGGCGTTTCGATTAATTATAATTTGTTTCACCTTGATTGGTATCGATCTTGAGAATTCGAATTAATTAAATGAGGGACCAGTAGCCTAGGCTTCAAATGTCAATATTGGTTTTTCAGTATCACATATGTCTGCAATTAATAGCTAGTTGAACACAACTAGTTGTAGTCTATGGTGAAGTATACATAAAATATAACAATGTTGCAGTGGGAGAATACAGAAATAGATGCAAGTACTACGTTCCATCAGACCTATATATCTATAAAATAGTCACGGAATTTATCAAGAGATTCAGATCCCAAACTGATAAACACTTGTGTTTATTCATTAATAACTAATAAATAGACTTCACATAATGATTTCCATAGCGGGCCGATCGAGTAATTTACAGTGCTCATGTAACAAGGGTCAAGTAACATATAGCTAAGCTTTTATTGCGATCGACCAACCTATTTTTCGATTGATTAGAATATCCGTAATTGGTACAGAAAAAGCATTAGCAATAACATGAACCGGCATAAAATTTTACTTCCTACGCTTCATATTGTTATTGCTTTATATAATCAATATACTGCACTGTAACTATAACGGTCGGTTATAATATTACAATTAAAAGATCATATTTCAAACAGGTGGTATATCAGACATTAATAAAAAGCTACCAAATATAAATAAATTTCGTTCTAGTCTAGTATGTATATAGTTCTAAAAAAGATTGTGTTCCGATTAGCATTTGTGTTCTCTAAAAGAATGTGTATATTGGTAAAAGAATATTGTATAAGAATTGAAATGAAGAAATAAAAGTAGTGGTTGTTGTTTTTTTCTAAAAAAATTCAGAAGTTTAATCTGGATACTTTACATTAATAACATAGCACCAAATAAACCAACAATGGCACCAATTGATAACTTGATAGTTGATGCAGTACCCTGTAATATCATTGGTTCAGTACCACATTCAATACCAACACATGAAGTTTCTTTTGGAACTGGAGCAACTGCTGGAGATTCACATTCAGTACCCTGCAGCACATTTAGCTGCTAGACCAGAAGCCTTTGGTGAAGCTGCAGCTGGTGCAACTGCAGTATTGCATTCGGCGTCAACACATTTGGATGCGGCTGGTACGGCTGCTTTTGGCGCAGCTGGTACTGGAGCGGCTGCAGTTGAAGCTACTGGACCACAAGTTGGACAATTGGAAGCTGGTGTAACATATGAAGCACATGGAGAAACAACAGTAACTGGATTACCAGCTGAGGTGGTAGTAAAGGTAGTCATATCAGTCTTTAATGCACAAATGTTACATGCAACAATTTCTTTGGTACAAACTTCATTGCAGACCAAGTTAGTCGTACATGGCATGGTTGTTGCAGTATCAAGATATGCAATGTACTGTTTACAGTACTAATAACCAGGTTGATAGTTTATAAAGTCATGTGACTAGAAATTTTAGTATATAAATCCTTTAGGAGGAATTATGAACTTAATCTCCTCATCTTCACTTAAATACATTTTTTGTATAATAACTTCAAGTGTGTAGATCCACCACTGTATCACCACTCATTAATCGACGGATACTACACCAAGTATTGACATACCATTATTACTGTGGTCAAGACAGGCCATTATTCAATATTGAGATGCATGTTAACTCAGATCCATAGTTTCGAATTACTTACAAATTCTAATAATGTTAACAGTTGATAGTGAATGGAATTTACAGCTGGAAGTTCGATGCGCTTGCCACAAAACCTCAAGATATTTATTCTACGTACAAAAATAAAAAGAAAATGAATATTTGTAGAATCCAATAAAGAAATAATTTAAAACACTAAGTACTATATATTTACAGATAGAACAAACGCCTACTGTAAAGCTTTATTAATTTCATTGATAACAACAGTACTCTTCTCATCCTTTTTTAACTCAATCAAATCATTTTTAGTATCAACTCCCAACTTTTCATTTAAAGCCGCACCCAATCTGACAGCTTCGGTTCGAACTTTTTCATGATTCAAATCTTTAGCACAATGCTTTAGTACTGCTTGCCAAACACCTTTTAAAAACTCACCACTCTTATTTTCAACACTATTGATCATTTCCATAACTGAGCTCATAACACATAATTTAGTTCTCCAAGTGACTGGGATTTTGACTTTTGGATTGTATTCATTAGTCAAAATCTTCATAATGATATCACAAATCTCAGTTAATGTAGAGTTTGGAAGTTCAACACCTGTTTTATCTTGAGGTTTATAAGATTTGATAACTGATTCTAAGATATCATTTCTTCGTTCTTCTTTAGCAATAGCCGCACCACTGTTAGCGATAGTAACATCACCATCGGCATCAACTTCATCTTCATCATCTTCATTATCTTCTGGTGATAAATAAATATCAGTTTGTTCAAAGAAAACTTCATACAATTCTTGTTCTGGGAATTCTTTAATGAATTCACCCATTGATAACAAAGCTTTTGCTTGATATTCCCGATTTCTTCGTTTCCCCTCAACCAATACAACCTTTTTAATTTGTTCAAATAATTCAGTATTTGATAATATTTGAGCCTTTGATTTGATCGATAGCTTAACTAATGCATCCAAAACTTGTTCTTTACCGGACCAACTTTTACCTTTACAAGCAATAATCAAAACTTGAACTAATCCTTCTAAATTATTACTAGTGGTTGGATCAATAACAGTTGATGCATCAGCAATACTTTGAGCTGCAATTTGTCGAACTCTCCATTGTTGATTATTGGCTAATTGATCACTACACATTTCAATAATCTCATTCAAATGTAACTTAATTGCACCAGATCCACCAGTATTGTCACTCCATGTTTGTTCGAATCTTTCACGAACTGGTTTTTCATCATCATGCTTAGCAATGAAAATTAATGGTAAAAATGCACTTGAAACTGCATCAAATTTATCACTACTATATTTAGCCAACGCATTACAAGCTGAAGCAACGATTATTCTTGATTTGGTATTATCAGATTCAAAATATAATGGCTCCAAAAACTTTTCATATTCAAGTACATTTTCTGTTGAACAAATTCTGCATAAATATCCTGCTGTTACTGCATATGATTGTGATACAGTATCATTGATATTGGTCAACTGAGTTTGACAAACTTTCAATAAGGAGTTTGCATATGGTTCAATTTTATACAATCTTCTCATAACCAGATATACCAAAACTCTACTAGCACCCAACTTACTTGGTAACCCTACTGATTTTTTAACAACTTTAGTTAATCTATCACATAAATCTTTATACATATCTTGACCATCTAAAATCTCAATCATTTTTTCAACAGTTTCCATAATTGGTGAATGACGAACACTTTGCATTCTTGATGCATCAATTGCATCGCTAGTTAATCCGTATTTATCAGCGTTCATTGCCAAATAATTCATTGCTTGTGGTTCTAATGTTGACATTAACCCCAGTAACTCTTCAATTAACATTGGGGTATAAGCTTTTAATGCTCTACCACCTTTTTCACATAATTTTAATAAAGTATCCAGTGCAAAACTTGAAACTTCTTCTGCATCAGATTGTAACCCATTAATACCAATTAAAAATGGAATCATTTGTTCCAAAATTCTATCAGCCATTTTATTCGATGCACCATTATCAACATCAACTTGTCTAACCATTGACGTAGTTAACCCTCTTGCTAAGATCATACTTGCATTTCTAACACTTTCTTTAATATCATCAACCCGTTTAAAGGTTAATTTCCAAATTTCTTCCAAACGATCAGAATATTTTTCAATTGGTTTACCTTGTAATAAATCTAATAAAGCAGATGAGCTAGCTTCTCTAACTCTCCATTCTTTATTACTCATTGACTTCAACAATTCATCCAAAATATCATCAAAATGATCATTAATTGCTGAACTTTTATCATTAATCAGAGTATCCCAGATACCTCTCATACTAGTTCTAACATTTGAATTTGGATCAAATCGATATCGATATAATTTTGGGATCAGATTTTTTCCTAATCTTGAATTATTTGCAAAAATTTCATCCATATTAGCTTTACTCATGATACTACCCAATCCAAATGCTGCACCTCTTCTTGATGCCCATAAAGATGAATGTGCTGCTAAAGACATGAATTTATAAACTAAACTTGGATCACCAACCTCACTTGCTAAATTCAAAATGTCTTTATAAGTTGAAACTGAACCATCACCAGTATCCAAAACACCTGGTGCAAATAATTCTGTATCTTCACTAACTGTGCCAGCATTAACTTTTTTATCAACAGTCATACTTTGGACTAATCCCTTGACTAAATCATTCTTCAAATTAGAATCACCCATTTCATAAATGATGCCCAACCCTCTTGATGCTGATTCCTGTAAAATATCGTCATCACTTGATAAAAACCTCATGAAACTTGCATGAATCTTTGTTAAATTATCTTTAATAATAGATAATTGACCACAATATTGAACTAATGATAATAACCATAGGCAGCCGAATTTTCTTAGTTTTGGTTTTGCAGTTTTACAAGCTTCGATAGCTTTTTCTAAAGCATACTCCAATTCATGATTTGAAGTAGTTGGGTTGATACCTTGAATGTCTAATACTCTATCAGTAACTTGGGAGTCCCAACCACATGCTGAAATACTTAGTGCTTCACCACTTGCAAAAATAAACTCAACTTGTCTACTTTCACTTAATTCAACAATTTTATCAATAAATTTCTTTCTATTATTGTCAACCATAGACAATGAACCTAATGCTAAAATACTTCTCTCACTTTCTTTTTTCTTAACAATTGTAACTAGATTATCAAATAATTGTTGTGAGAACTCAATAGCACCACACATTGATAATTGGAAAATAGAATCTACACAAACATTCGAAATTTCAATAATAGAGTTGGTAACATTTTCAACAATTTTTGTTGCTAATGAGCTATCATATGGTTTGTTTCTTAGTGCTAACCTTGATGTAATGAACCCGATTGCTAATAATCTACCACAGTTCTTACTAGTTTTTAATCTATTATCTAAATCCATATCAGATTGCAATCGATGTAGCAACTGTGAAATTTCCTGCTCATTTGCTGCATCACATGTGCCTAAAATACCCAACCCCTGAGCAGCAGTTTCTCTGGTCAATACATTATTACTATCTAATAAATCAATTAGTGAGTTTACACTATTAGCTTGTGTTTCAACAATTGATTTTGGTGATTGGGAAATCATTCGGATCCAAGTATCATTAACTGGTTTTTCATTGATTTTTAAGACACCTTTGAAAGAATATTCAATAAAATTGATTAAACTTTGATTATCACTCATATTTTTAATAAAATCTCTGATTGAAGATCTAACACTTTTATCCATCGAAATTGCAGCATTTAATCGACTATCCCATGATTCATCAACAATTAAAATAGTTTTATTATCAGCTTGTAATGCAGCTTCCATTGCCAATGTTTGCTCTAAAAATTCAACTGCTGCAGTGTAAATTTTTGGTGAGAAATCTAATAGACTACTACCTAAGCCCTTTTCTGATAATTTGGATTCAATTTGCTTCAACACTTCAATCATCGAGGTGAATTTAGGAAATGGGAAGTTTGAGACAGTTGGTTGTTCATCATATACATTTGAGTTCACTAACCAGTGCCAATGAGGATGCAAACCTCGTTTAGCTTCATCAATGACATCTGATCGATTACCTTCATGTAAACCTAATAAACATAACATTCTACCTTCACTATCATCGAATGGTGCGACTCTTGATGCATATCTAACTGCAATATATTTAAATGTTTGATCTGCTTCTTGATTGACTAAATTGTCAAAAATTATTGTTTTAACTCTATCCCGCTGTTCTTTATTTAATAGTGGCACAACATTCAAAACTTCTGATAACGCATCTTGTAAACATACCTTCATGGATCTATCACCTTCAATTGATTCAAATAAAAATTCTAGGTGTTTTAAGTCTGTTAAAGTCGATGGCTTTTCATACAATAAAGAACCAATCATTTTATATGCATTTTCTCTAAATACTTGCATTTTACCTTCATACTGTAATGGCTCTGGCCAACCCATACCAATAATTGTATTTTTTAAATTGTTAACCAAATCAGCAGCAACTTTATCAGTTATAATAGTTTTATTGAATTTTAATACTGATCTTAAAATTGTGATTGCAGCATTTTTACCAATATAACCCAATGCAGTACTTTTAATACCAATATCAATTAAGTTTAATGCATTGTCTTGATTCATGGCCAATTCACTTTTTGCCAGAACCTCCATTGAGCTGTATGCAACGCTTGAGCCTATTACCCTTTCGCTAATAGAAAAATTGTACAGTTCATCTAATAATTCTGGATCTTCCAAATCTGGTCTAATTCTTTTATATCTATCGAATGCGGGTGATGAAAAATCTGAGTTAGTATCATGAGTTAAAATCAAAACTGGTAGATACATTGATTTCTCACTGAAGGCACCAGATGTTAGGAATCTTAATGCCGCTTTCTTAGCATTATATAAAGTAATTGGTTTTAATTCAGTAACATCAATATCATCCCAATTACCCAAAATTTTATATGGTTTTGCTAATAAATTTTTCTTAATACACATTACAGTACCAACTTTATAAGCAAATAAATTTATAAAATAGTCAGTAATAAATTTCTCAAGATGTGGATTATCTTCAAATTCGAATTTCTTTGGTAATTCATCAGCTTGAGCTGAGCCTCTTGGTGGTGGAACATATTCCTTCAATAATTCTAAAAATAAATAAAATGCTCGACTCAAACCCTCTTCATCTTCTAATTTATACATTGCTTTAATCAGCGGTACCAAAAAGTTATTTTTTGTCTATTATTTGTTAGTACTATCTTTCATTAGATCAGGACATACCTCTAAACTAACATTATTCAAACCCTTATTAATATAGAATAAATCATATAGCTGCATCGTCTTTTTATCACCTTGAATCTTATCATCCGTAAATTGTTCCATTAATTTCTCGACTGGTAGCTTCATAGAACTATTTCTTAATCGTTCATTGACATGATTACAAATATCCAATACTTTAGCGCGTACCTTCTCATTAGGCGAATTGAATTTTAAAATCAATGGACATAAATAAATTTTAATTGCATCTTCAAATTTTTGATCTTCTTTGGTCATCAAAAGTCTCAATTCGACCTTATTAACCAACGAAAGCTCATCACTCATTTCTTCAATTGATTATTAAAAATATATATTGATGTTGTTATTAAGGGGAAAATAAAACAGTATGATATGGAGATCAAAGTAAATCAGGTTGTGGCGAATTGATGATAAATTGATGGCGTAGACTTAAAACGTTTGAAGATGAATACGATCTTATACAGGCTTGAGTAATATTAAACACGCTTAAAGTATGGTATTTTGTCGGTACCGACGTATTTCAAGACGTCAGCCGCACATAAGAATCAAAATTTTCCTGTATCGTGCGCGGCGCAGAATTTTTTTTTTTTTTTTCGCACTATGTGAAATAATTTTGATATGGAAAAAAAAAATTTTGATCAATTATCTGTTCTAACTATTAGCATCCAATTTTTTTTTTAGAAAAATCATAAAAAAATGGAAGTCGGTCGACCAAATACTAGAAGTCAACCTTCTAGAAAAGGTAGAAAAGCATGGAGAAAGAATATTGATATTGGAGATGTTGAGCAAGGTTTAGAAGAAGCTAGAGAGTTTGAAAGAACTGTTGGTGGTAAATTGGCTGATAATACCAAAGATGATGAATTATTTACATTAGATGATGAAGGTGATGATAAATTAAAACCAAGAAAACTGAAAGAACAGAAACCATTAAAGGCTACAGAAATTTTAGCAAGAAGGTCTGCGGTTCCAGCTTTACAAGCTCCACATAAAAGAAAGGATGAACCAAAACAGAAGGCTAAAAAAGGTATCGATGGTGTGTCAGGTAAAGAAGTTGATCGATTGATGAAAGTTGCAGGTAGAAAAATTGGTCATAGTTCAACTAAGGCTGTAATGGATAAAGATGGTGTTGCAGAGGTCACTACATATGATATCTGGGATGAACCAGCAGCAAAAGATACTAAAAAACCAAAAAAGAATAAAACTCCAGAAATTAAAAAGAGTAGTATTAAACAATTTTCATTTTTAAATGATTTACCGTCACAAACAAATTTCACAAAACCAACTAACAAACCACAAACCATGGACGTAGCTCCAATCAACTTTTTGGGCGAAGAATTGGCTAAAGCTATTTATGCACCAGCTGCTGGAAAATCATATAATCCAGATGAAGAAGAATGGATGGATTTATTAAAGAAAGAACATGAACGTGAACAGATAAGAGAAGATGAGCGATTAAAATTAGAAGAAGAACAAAAGAGAATTGAAGAATTAATGAGAACTTTACCTGATGAAGAAATTGCTGAAGATGAAGAAAGTGAAGAAGAAGTAGAAGAAATTGATGCTAATAACTCATTATCATTAAACAAACCTGCCAAATTAAAGAAAAAAACTAGACAACATCGATCCAAACTGAAAAGACATCAAGAAAAGATGGAATTGCAACAAAGAGTTGCGGATCTAAAACAACAAATTCGAGATTTGCATAATTTACCAAATTTAATCAAGCAAGAAATGGAAAAATTAAGAGAACGTCAAGAAGCCAGGGAACAAGCTGCTGATCAAGTTGGTAAAAAGAGAAAGAAGAAGTTGGGTAAATATGAAATTAAGGAAGCGCCATTGGAAATCAAATTATCTGATGAATTAACTAGTTGTTTAAGAAGACTGAAACCTGAAGGTAATATGGCAGCTGAACGATTTAGAAGCTTACAAGAACGTGGGTTGATTGAAGCTAGAGTTCCAGTTTCTAAGAGAAGAAGATATGCTCAAGAAGTTACTGAAAAATGGAGTTATAAAGATTATAAATAAGTGTTATGTACTAATAAATAAATGAATAATTTAGAAACCAAATCGTTTTTTTGCTTCTTGCTTTCGACGTTTGTTTTCCTTGAATTGTTGCTCCAGCCCTTCTTTATTTTGCTGAGCACTTGATATAAGAGTAGATAATTGATGACGACCAGATCCGATCCCATGAATTTTGTATTTTTTCTCTTCGTCCAATAGACCTTGACTTTGTAATTTATTATTTGTTTCATAGAATTCATTAACATCAAACTCGACAATATTATCTGGTTCATTTCTTTTACGTTTTGATGGTTCAGGCTGTGGTTCTTGGATGGATTGGGCAGATACTTGAGGTTTTACTGCTTGTTGTTTGTTTTCTGGTCTCAATGGGCCAATAGCATCGTTAGTAGTTTTATTTTCTTCATAAAATGTGAATAGATTAGGTATAGGAGCTTTCGGCTTTGATATTGGTTTTGGTAAAACGGGTGCCGTTGTTGTAGTAGAGTTAGTAGTACTTTCACTTTCTAGTACGCTCTTACCATACTTTGCTTGTTTTGCTAATACTGACGCAGGAATAATCTTGATACTTTTATGCTCTGTTGGGGCTTCAATACTAGGTGTATTATAAGACTCTATGCTAACTTCACCATCAAATTGGCTTTTGACTCCCCCTCCCAAAGTTCGATTTCTCCTACTCAGTGGGGCACTAATTTTATATGAATTGTAACTATTAGTTTCTTTAGTTATCTCAGGTTGAACTATCTCATTTTTTGGTTTAGGAAGTATCGAACTTAATAACCCACCTCTAGTAGTACTAGGTGGTACTTCTACGTTCGGCTCACCTGCATGGTTGGATTCACTTGGTTTAGCTATAACAATCTTCTTTGGCCCTGATTTTTTTGGAGGCGGGAGCAAACTACTTAGACTCTTTTGTTCAGTAGTCTTTGGTGGTAACTCCTCATCTTCACTAGAGCTATCGTAATCGACTAATCCCATTATACTGCCCTGAATAAATTGAAAATGTTGATAAGATAAATTTATTGTGGCTAGAATTTTTTTTTGTGAGAAGTATTAAAGTTACCCTGATTAGAAATAAAACCTTCAAATGCACATGCTTAAGCACGTGAAAGACCCAATAAACCAAGCGACAAAAAAAATCATCTCACCACCCAAAAAAATTCACAACCTTTTTTATTTTAATTTCAATTTATACACTTTATAGCATATCAAAACAGTACTAACAAAAATGCATCCAACCAGATTTTTACGAAACAGACATATGCCGGATTACAAGAATTCAAATTTGTATGTATGGTACTATTAGAACAAAACTAACAATAATAGCTTGAAGCCAAGTCCATATCAAAATCCATATACTTTCACCATGACACCAGCTGCTATTAGGGCTCGACAGCCATATTTCTGGAAAAATATGGGTTTAGCTGGTGCATTATTTGCTTTGACAGCTGGTATTTATTTCTATTCATTAAACGCTATTCAAGCAGATGATTTTGAAGATGTTCCAATTCCACCAATCTCTGATCATGAATTACAAAAACTACGACAAGAGCATGAACAAGCAAAAACTGAAGCTGCTCAAGCAGCTGCAGGGGCTAACAAAAATTGAACGGATTAATCATTTATGATGAATTTTTGGATAATAAAATATAGTATAAAAAAATTTGATGGTTAATATTCTTGTACATAATGAAGGTAAAAAAAAAAAAAAAAAAAAAAAGATCTATCTCTATTTATAACAATAATTATTTCTTATTTAACAATTGCTCGATTTCTTCTCTTCGGGATTTCCATTCATCAACTTTACTCAATTTTGATTCCAAATCAGCGATTTCGGTTTCAATAGAAAGTTTAGCTTCTTCAGTATCAGTCTTTTCAAAAGACCATTCATCGCCATTAGGACCTAACCCCAATTTTAGTTGAGCAGTATGATATTGTAATAATGAAGGTCGATGACTAATAGTGATTAAAGTAATATCGTTTCTTTTACAAGTTTCATATAATAAGCCTTCAACATCTGAACTAACGGCTGAAGTACCTTCATCAATAACTGCAAATTTTGGTTGTTGATATAGAATTCTTGCAAACATAACCCGTTGCTTTTCACCACCTGAAAAGACATCTTTCCATTGTTTTTTGGTTTCCCATCCACCTTCTCTTGCTGGTAAATATTCTAATTTAACTAATCTTAAAACTTCCATTAATTCCTCGTCGGTTCGACCATCTTCTAACATTTCTGCATGTGATGATGGATAAATGATTTGATCTCTTAAAGTACCAGTACTTAAATATGGCCGTTGAGGTAAAAATGCAATATCATTTGGCATTGGTTTAGAAACTAAACCTCTAAATACCGGCCAAATACCTGCAATAACTCTTGCAATAGCTGATTTACCAACACCATTTGAGCCAGATATTAAAACATGATCACCTTGATTAATTCGAATATTTAAATTTTTAACTAAAATTTCAGCTGGTGCACCATTTTTACCAACAGTTGGTACAACAATTGGAGTATTTTCTAACCGAACGCCATTAAAACCAACTTGAGTTGTACCCTTAACATCACCTAAAGTCATTTCTGCTTTATTAGAATCAGCACTTCTTGGTTCATAAGCATCAGCATGAACTCTATGTAAAGTTGATAATAATTGGAAAACTCGTTGAGTATACCCGGCTAATTCTGCCAAATCTTTAATAGAATACATCATTCTACCACCAGCATCTGCCAAAGACAACATTAATCGCTTATTAGTAACAAATTCCCTCATTCTATTTCTTTCATGAAAATCTTTTTTGGCCATTGATATTGATGGAACATAAGTATCTTTTTTAACATTACCACTCCATGCAGGTAAAAATACCGGTAGTGATGCAAATAAATAGCCTAAAGCAGACCATGCATATTTCAAAACAATATCTTCAATCATGTTATATGGAACTTTGATCTTTAACACGGATACAACATGTCTGACCAATTTTCTATAAGTTTCTTTTAAGATTGATCTTTCTAACCCAGTACCATTATAAAATGCAATCTCTTCAGCATTTGTAATTAATTTGGTATGACCATTTCTATATTCACCTTCTAATCTTGCTTCAACTGCTGCCATTCTACCAAAAGCTGGTGCAATTTTCTTCAACAACCAAGCAGTGGCTGAATAATTGAAGAAAATACCTAACAATGCTAATGGACCTAAATTTCTTGATAATTGATAACTAAATAAAACAAAATCAACAGATGGTTTACCTAAATTAGAATATAACGCTGATGCCGCATCACAAAATTTTGTAATATCAGCAGTAATATATTGATCTGCACCTTCAATACCATCATCAATATTATTAACTTTATAGAATCCTTGTTTACTGTCCATATAGATATCATGAATATATCGAATTAATTTAGTTCTGAATGCGATAGATAACTTGGATTGTAGAAATTTGATCATTGCGTTGGTATATGAGGCTGGAATTGCTAATAATAGCCAATAAACTAAGCCTTTAATGAATTCTTTGCCATTAGCTGAAATTAAATCTCTAACAATCCTACCATCTAACTTAGCAACTAATAATGATAAATAAGTTCTTAAACCTAAAAATATTGCATGGATTACTAATAGCCCAGTGGTTTTAGATCTAATATTTGGAACAATAATTGACCAAATTGCATTAAATTCTTTGAAAAATAATCCATTAATACCTGTTTTCTTCTCACTTACATGAGCACCTAAAAATAGTCGTCTATGAGCTTCAAATGTTACTCTCTTTGTTGGATTAATAACCACCTTTGATTGTTCACCATTATTTGAAACGAAAATTTCTCTTGACCATCCATCTTTTAATAAAACAGCAGAAGAGACTCGATGAAGTTCTTTACCCTTTTTCTTGTCTTTTCTTTTATTATCATATGTTACTGCTGCACTAGTTACTGAGCCTGCTACTATTGCTACTGCAACAAGGTACCGGAGTCTTCTTGGGATTCTATTAAGACTTTGTCGTAATGAGCTTGTATCTTTAACAGCCAAATCACTTAAAATCTGTCGTACTAACCCGTCTGGACTCCAAAGAGTCGACAAAACTGGAGCCATTACTCTAAACTTTCTGTTGTTGTAGTATGTAGTCTGATAACTAGCTTTTTCTGAAGTTGGTTTGTATTGAAAAGATTACAAAAAAAAATAAAGATTAGTTAGTGGTTTGTGAAAATAGTTCGAGAGAGGAGAGAAGGAAGTATAAAAGGGTTTCTTATTGATTTTTTTCTCACATGCCATGAAAGAAAAAAAGTGCCCCCGTTTAATTTTAGGATTTTTAGTTATTCATGTGAAACTCTGGGGTATTATTATTATAATGGCTGCGGTGTAATATACTGTAGAACTTCTTGTCAGGCTTGGAAACGGTACTTTTTGTAATGGTAAGTTTATGCTGGGAGGATCAAAACTTAAGCTGTACTAAATCGGATTAATCGCAGGCCTCTTTATGCGTATCTCCGCTTAAGCTCGGCAAGGCGAGGCAACGGTGGTCAGCTTTGTGAGTTTAAGCAATGGTAGCGCACGCATTCCCTGTGACTTATACAAGGTCTATTAGATGTCTATGCCCCACAAATAAAGTGACGGAATTTGAACGTATAAACTTAAATCAATTGATCATCGATTGAACCCAGATAGCTATATATGACATAGATATACTATAGCGATCTTTTGAAAAACACTATGATAGCTGAGGTAGAATTGGTAACATACCTAACTTAGAGCTCTACTGCCATGGCCAAAATAATTGGTACATTTGTTACTAAGTTTAGAATGTCCAATATCTTATAAATATCTGGTGTATTGATTTACTATAGTCTTATTCCAGTATTTCTAAAGCTTATTATAAATATATATAAAATGCATATATCCATATGCTAAACCTGGTGTTTAGGGATATGCCTTTGATCGACCAGCCTAAAAGAAACATTAAACCCTGATTAGCTCCCGCGGATATCCATCGTTCTATAGATATATATATGAGTACTGTTCGATATTTCCAAATTATGCATCGATCAATACCGCGCAACTAGAAACTTCCTATGGAATGTTGATTGATTTGGTTTATATCGGCCATCATATATAGCATTTAACAGAAATTATAATATTCTATCCCTGCTCATTCGCTACGTAATTACCAGTAAATATAATAGAATACCACAGCTACTTTAAAGTATATTACAGTGAAATGATTGGGTCCCTAAATCTTAGTTTGCGGGCTTGTAAAAGAAGGCATGCATGTGCTGGTGCGGCGGAGATGTCTCACTTTTTTGAGTACATCTCCTATCTGAAGCTCTCAAATTGAAACGATTAATTTTCCAGGCTTGATTATTTTCACATGTGCATAATTGGGTGTCAATGAAAATTTAGGCTAGTATTGCTTATAATGATTTAGGAGATCAATTCATAAAATTTAGAGCTTAAGTTTACTTCAAAGAAATCCATATATTGTACAACACATTTTTCAGCGACTGGATTCTTTTAAGTCTCCGCGTGGGTGAGTACTTTCAATTGAACCTTAATTAAAATGTAAGAAAAGCACGAGGGCTTGGGTTGATGTACCCTGGAAATATATCTGGAGCACTAAGATCGGTTCAAATAGCTTATTTTCTGTAGTAGATCGATATAATAACCCTTATGTATATCCTAGACGCCTAGCTAACTGATGAAAGATCAGGCTGCAGCCTAAGTTATATTATAGTATTCACGACGATATTTATCCTTATTTCTTTGATCAATCTATAGTATACTCTCATACCTATATATGTTTTTGCTATAGATCTTATAACACACAAAGAACCCATCAAATAATTTGTAAGAGTTAATGTATATAAAAAGTTCTACGTATTGTCATACTCAGTTGACAATTATAGATTAAATTATATTCTTTCTAATTATTAATATCATTGGCTCTACCTCTAGCTCCAGGTTTTTGGAGAAACGGCATATTTTATGATCATTCGAATAATATTCCATGTGCATTTTTTATTCTCAAGCTAATTTGTTTTATAAAAAATAGGTTTTCCTCATCAATAGAATGAGATCGCTCAGGTTATACTGAAGAATTATAAATCTTTGGTAACTGGTATTTATCAAAAACCTTAACTTGATAGACCAGCTGGGTTAGTGCAATGCATAATATGCTATAGCGGCTTAATGGTAAGCTCTAGAGTTCTTAGGATGATAAAAGAGAGAGATTGACATGAAGTTTACTATGAATGAATAGTTCTTAGCTACCATTCAATTGAAGCTCTACTAATCTAGTTAGAGCATTATATGTCACAAGCTCTAATCTAATCATAGGTTTGGACCTCATTTAAGGCTGAAAAAGGCAATTATTCAGACCATGCGATTTTAGTATTTAGATCGAGGATGTAGGAAATCTCCCAGCTCAGCTAATTTCTCGCCCGTATAATACTGCCAGAATTATAAACCTCCTGCTAAACAACTTAAGCATTCAAATCTCGTAATACGGTCATGATCCTATTAACGCTAGTTATGACGCGACTATTCTATAACTAGTTTATTTGTTTGATTTGAAATTATATGTATAAAACCAAACCCATTCGTCTATAAAAAAGATTCAAATTACTTCAAACTTAACTTTTTCTAAATCATTAACAACTCAAAAATGCAATTCTCTACTTCTATCTTATTCGCTACTTTAACTGCTTTAGCTTTAGCTCAAGCAGGTTCAATTTCAGGTGACAATGGCGGTGTAGCAGGTCCTGGGGGTAACGGTGGCGGTGGTGGCCACGGTTTATTGATTTCTGGCGGTGGTGGTAAGTACTCAAGGGGGATTTTAATTTTTTAATTGGAGTTTCCTAATACCAATTAGCGATAAATATACTAACTAGAATTCTAGGTGATGGTGGTAACGGTGGTAATGCTGGTGGTGTTTCTAACCAAAACAACCATGTTTCATCCGAAGCTAACACTGATGGTTTATTAAATAACTTATTAGGTGGTTTATAATCAACTCAATTGTTTGAAAGTATATAAACAGATATACGAATAAAAATACTAGGCTATAGAATTTTTTAATTATAAATATATTGTAAAATTTTACCTTTAAGCTCATTCATACTATATATACTTCTAACCCCGGTAGAGTCCTCATTTATACTTCAATCCTATTTATATTCAGTTAAAAGATTGATTTTGATAAAAAAGAGCTCTCAAAGCTTCGACTTTCTAGACGTAAATTTTAGAACGTCTTAGGACTTTAAACATGTATACCAGTGACAAGCAAGATCTTTTTGAAAACTATAGTTGAATATTGAAACGAGCAGTGAATGTTCAACTGGTATAGCGATCGAGGTGTGTTCAGAGCTGCTAAGCAGCCTCTAACAGCTTAATGGGCCATTTTCTATTTAACACGCGGCTATAGTCAAGTTAGAATTCATGATCACACTTTTTAGACGCGTACTTGTACATTCCGTGCCCAAACTCCAGCCTCATGAACTGCGGCTCGGAACTTAAGTCTAAACTTTACCAAAAGATCGATCAACAATAACTACATCCGGATGTATGACCTAAAAAAGGTGACCAAAAGAAAATAACTCGCAGTAATAAACTGTAGAAAGTTAATTCGAATGTTTGCAAAAAAATGTATAAGTATCTTAATTAATTCTATCTTTACTGTAGGAGCTTTGGTGTGGCAGTAAAAGAAGCTTATTTTAAAAGACGTCAGATGAGTGGATAGCTTAATTACTGAATTCAAAACTAGGCGAACTCAAACTATATGAATAGTATATATCTTCAAAACCTAGTCAATAGGATCAGCCAGATCTTCGAAGTTTAATTTGAGATTTATAAGCAATCGTATTTATTTTGGTGTATGATAGTGTTCTGGACCTGTCGTTCTTAATGAATATAGTTATGGTTAGGATCCCTTTTTGAGATACGAGAAGACGTTTCAAACTTTAGTTGAAATGTATCAAGTGTATATATATATTCGAACTCCTTCACGTGCCTACCATCGATCATATTTATCTCTCCTATAACTTTAAAGCTTTCCACAGTATTGTAGAGTCTTCAACTAGTTTCTAAGTTTAAGCAAGGATTAACATACAAGCACATATGTAGACTTGGATATATTAGCTGAGTAATCTGATAACCAGTACATTATACTAGACCTGAGCTAAACTTGACTGCTTTAAAAAATAATAAATTAGATACCTCCTAGCCAAGTATTTCAATCAAATCTTCCTTAGCCATTGTTAGTTGGTTAAAGCGTTTTTTAAAATAAAATCACGCACAGACTTAATTAACGGAAATTATATTTACCAGCTGGATTGATACCATTCTGTATAAATTATTGGGTCATATATATATATACACACCTAAAAGGCATACAAAATATCGATCAATCGAATGATCTGGACTCAGCATTTGTGTCTGATAACAGCATTTCACTGTGCACAGCAGGACTTGATTCCCATCAGTTGGTCTTAAGCCGTGTGATCGTTAGACAAGGTTATGGTTTCTAACGGCTCGTAATTAGACTTTTTAACTGCCCTATACTCTACTTGTATTTATACAAATAATGAACCTCTTAGGAATTTTGGTTCAATTTATAATTCTACTATAGTTATAATGAAAACTCAAAAAGGAAAAGGCTAAACGATTCAAGTGTTTCCACCCGAAATAAAATATAGTAGCGACAAATTTCAGTTTACCATGGCAGTTGAGGGCTGGAACATCATCATCAGGTACTCGTACTGCACATGTGAATTCTTATTCTATGATTGTTAGTAACATAGTACTCATATATTATTTTTGAAGTACTTAAGAATTCATGAGCTTGGATCTCGTCATAGCAAGATTCAATACACAAACTAAGTTAGCTAGCTAGCCTAACCCGAGCAAAAAACAATTGCAATGTGACTGCAACCACAAATGATTCAGTGTCAGGCTCTCGATAAAAGCTTATCTATACTATATTGCAAATAACCCCAACCTTGATTGATATCATAGCAGGTATGCTTAAACCAACAATTTTTAGGGCAAGAGAAAAAAATAAAAAATAACAAAGGGAAGAGATATAAGCAATATCTCAACGGTTCCCCATACTTGTATTAATTACTTATATGGCGATCGCTGGTATTCCATAATATTGTTACTAAAGCATACAATTATATAAGAATTAATGAATAGAATCTAATATATCATTTGATTAGCTATAGTCTACCTTTCTAGAAGTTCAATTAATTATAAGTAGCTCTAGACGTAGGAGTTACATTTCTCTATTCCAAAATTATCATCAATTCAGTTAAGGTGAAAGTTCGAATGGCATGATATTTTGCTCAATATTCCATGGGATATACATTTAAATTTTTCCGTTTATTACATTTTTATACAATTGCTAAAAATAATATGCCAATCATAACCATGACAGTACATTATTATCACGCATCCCCTTAAATTCAAACTGAAAACGATTTCACAAATACTGCTCCATAATTTTCATAAAAGGTAACAACAGAAATGGCTCCTTTAAGTTGGAGCTCCACGAGGACAGATTCCTCAAGCTGTACCAAGAATAGCCTTCTGAGTTAATTAACCTTTAAAAATAACCAACAACCCAAACAAGGCAATAAAAACCGTAAATGTTGCAAACAGTGCACCGTAATTTATCTGAATTCTCTACAAATAAAAATCAATAAAGTGTAGCATATATAGCAATATTTCTTGCTTTTTGTCTTTAAAATCCTGCTCTCGAGTTGAAAAAAAAGACAGTTTAAACTTTATATTTTCTTTTTGTTTCTTGTCTAGCCACACTGGAAAAAGTGGCCACATCTTTGCAGATTGATCGGCTCCGCAAATTCACGCGTGGTTAAACCCGGAGGAAAGTAAAAAAACACAACCTTTCGCACCAACATTAACCTCTGTAACACTATAGCTAACGTTTACAATAGTAATTATTTGATAATTATTGGTTAAGAAAAACCTCTCAGGTATTTCTAAATACTTCTAGCAGCTTAGTGCAATCCTTAAAGCCAGTAGACTTTCTTTTTTTTAATTTTTGAATAGTAAAGTGATTTTATTTTGCATTTTCAAAAAAAAGCTATAAAAGGGCCACAATCTGTCCACAATTTGTCATTAATTATCCAATTGCCTGATTTCAAGACTCACTTGTTTATCATAATCAACTCTACTTTTAACACATTATTATAATATTATCACTCTGATAACAGACCACACAATCTTATCTATTTGATCAAGACTCTATTTAAACTCCACAAAATGCATCCAAGTTTTATTCGATTTTCAAGAATTGCCCATCCACAAAAATTAATTTCTGGAGGTCATTTTAATCAAGAATCACGACGAGTTGTTAAATTAGTTGGTATTTGGGGTTCAAGTTTGGCTGCTTTTATGTTCTGGCCTCATATTTATAAAAGATATCAACGACAAATCCATTATCCTACTAGTCAACACAAAGTATAGATAACTATCTCAAGAAAAACAAAAAATGATTACACTAAATACTTCATTTAGATTACCTGAAGATATTTCTTCATCATTATCAACATCTAATAGTAATTCATCCACACATACTAACTATTCATCTAATAATAAACACTTTAAAAATTCTGAAAAAACTCAAACTAAATTTATTTATACGCATAATCAATTATCCTATTTTTTCGCGAGTACTGCTGCTGCTCTAGCATCTGGTGCTGTGTTGTATCAATTGGAGAATTATTTTTTTCTTTTATCTGTTTGTATATCATTTTTTTTAATACTTACTATTTGTTAACTAATATCAAAAGACTTTTCTATCATTGTAGCCTTTTTATTTTTCATAATAACAAATAACTATCGCTTGTTTATTAATATAGTAGTTATTCAATTTATGGAAATAGTGGCTTGATCGATGAATCATGTCACTTAAGTATGTGTTAGTTTTTGGCTCAACATATTACACTATAGTGCCTGCTATAGCCAGCTGCAATCCGGATATATAGTCAACGGGTTGGTACTTCTCGTGCATAAGGAGTGCATAAATTGCGTTCGCGCCTGCATGATAGTGATGCCCTCAATGGTAATAAGAATCACGCAACATTTTGTGAACACCTTTATCATCATATTATGTGCTCAACATTACTGTATGTTCATCTATAGATATATATTAATTAGAGGTTTATAATTGAATGAAAATTTTTGGACAAACACGACATTGTGATTTCTAGATCTCTAACCAGCTTACAGTATTTAAAACCCTATAATTTGTCAACTGTCACTAGCTTAAGTGAGCTAGTGCATATCACAAAAAATAATGATTTGATCAATTACATTCTATAGCTAGTATAAATTATTAAAGATCAGATCATTATTTCACTGAATTCCTCATATCATCATACTTGAATAAAAAAAATGGCCTTATTATACTCTCTCGATGAAATTGGAAAAAAATTATAAGTTATAACCCACCCGAGCTTATCTATAAGCAATTCGAGAAAAACTGTCAAGATTTCAAGAAAATTGTTTTGAGCAATTCATGTTCAATAATTAATATTTCCAATTTAAAGTTTCTGACTCAGGGTTTGAGATTCGTTACATTATATTACATCTTTGAACATCCTTTCTTCTCCACAAAATGTCTTTCAAAACTTTATTTTTCAAACTCTGGTCATTTTTAGATGATGCTATAGATATATAGTATCCAGTAGTATAGTCAAAGCAAAATCGGTTCATATTTTCAAATTTGAGTAAATGAAACACACTCATTTTTTTGGTTCCACTTTTTAGCTCAATTTTACAGGTGTATCCTACTCTGCGCTTGTTGAATCTCTTTCCTTCCACTGAGTTACTGCTCGAGTAACTCGTTTCTTAATAAAAAATATGATTTTTTTAAGCCCTATTAGTGTTCATAAAGCTGAACTCGAATTCAAGCCTCATTCTTTAACTCAATCTCAGATTTTAAAGTCTATTGTTAATGTTTCCAAAACCACTGAGTCAATCATATTATTATTACGGTAATTATAATTTACATACTTAAATTTAGTGTGGGAAACAGCTTCATGACAATTAATAAGCTTATAATAGAGAGTTTAGATTCAAGATTGCAAACCGTTTTATCAAAGCTTAACTTTAATCCTTAAATATTTAAACTTTTACCATATGCATGAGTAATTCAAGGTGATGCTTACTTAATAATTCTTCTAAACAAAACACGAACACCGCAGTTCTTAATTCATGATATTGCAACTATTTAACATGTAGCCAGCTTGTAAGCTTTTATCCAATTCAATTGCAGCTAAAATATTGCCATGGTATCCTCAATCAATCAAGCATAAATTTAATTTGTAGCTACCAATAGTCCGGCCTAACATGTCTTTATAGATATAGCACATCTATTACAAGCACGGATAATACAGTTACAATACCAGCTGGCATCTATGTAATCAGCTCAAGCCCTACCAAGCAAGTTAACAGTACTGTAGATACAAGCAGACTTTACTATCGATGAGTAGTATTACATCCTATCAGCCGCAGATCATCAATAAATATCGATATCACCATAAGGCCGGCAGTCACTTATATTTTCGTAGATTACAGCTATATATAGCTCTTCAACTCTTAAACGTACAGGTTAATTAACGTTGTACACATCCCTTTTTGTTTTCAATAAAAAACATGGATATGCACTCAATTTCTAGCGCACAATTTAACCGTTGATATCGAGATTAACCCGCAATAGCGGGCTTAAAAGCATAATTATTCAAAATAATATTGGTAGTCTATGACATGCTGCAGAGGATCGATGATAAAAAGATGGCATGATTTTTTTTTGATTCATAAATCATCATGATGATCCACTTAATTAGTATGGCACAGCCGTGTGCTCATGTTTATCACTGATTGAAGATCATTGTGGCGCCGGGCAGCGCCGAAATGTTCGGAACACGCTCCGCAAAATTTACTTCCACCACCTTATCGATTGTGGGATTAATTCCACCATTGCAGTTTCATCGCTCCATGGCCATTGGCTTTGAAAATTAATTCAATAATAATTGGATATTAAAACGTGAACTAGAAATAAATGTACTAATTACGTTAAAATTGCAAAAACTATAGTATACCTAGGCTCTAGTCAACCAAGAGGAGTGAATTAATCAATTGATACGTTATAAGAGTATATATATACTTAATTATATACATACCGTAATTATTACAATTAATATAATTAATATTGTGTCGATACTAAATTGATTAAAAAAGAGTTCAATTGATTGATTTATTATATACTTAATTATACTATAGCTCCATCTGAACCTTCTGCTTATAATATAGTATTGCCGATAAAATATTTTATGATTCATAGATATACCTATATATACTCAAAAGTTACTGGCATGTAGTTCTAGACGTCCTGTACTGCGTGTAAGGATCGCGATACATAACTAAAATACATGCACACCTATAGATGTTGCAATTGTTAACTACTTTAGTCTATTTTTCTTTCTCATCTCGGTAAAACTACAAACAGGCCAATTAAACTGAAATGTTAAAGAATCAAAGATAAAATGTTCATAAAAGATAATCTATAAATAAATAGTGATAAAATTTAGAGAGATACATAAAATATTGAAGTTTGCGGGAACCTCTGTATCAAATATTGAACCCCAGAGGCCTTTTGTGATTGCCTCATTAGGTAAACAAAATCGTGGGGAACTAAAACTACTGGTATCAGGTGTCTCTTATCATGACACGATGCAACCTGAAATATAAAGCCTAACTTCCAGTATTTCAGAATTTTGGATCACTTAGTCTAGGTTTCTTATCATATATATTTCAGCCATATTTCGCCATTTCAGCGTAAACCTTCTATCACATTATAGGCTTGTAGAGAGCCAAATGAGACTAAATAACTAACCTTTGAACCTTAACGCGCCTTTAAAGAAAACCTGTTCCAACGATGCCAATAATTTTTTTGATATCCTAAGCACACAGCATATACCAAAAAAAAATTACATAAATTCATCATCGTCTAAATCAATTTTTGGAATAGTAGGTTGATTTTGTGATTGTGAATTTGAATGCTGGATATTTTGATGTGGTTGTAATGGCCGAGTTGCAGTGGGTGTAGGAACAATAGTAGCTGGAGGAGGAGTTGGAGAATGATATTCACGATGACTTACCAAACTACTATTATCACCACCTTGATTGATTTCATAGCCACCAAAATCCGGTCTTGGAGGTACATGATAATCGTTAAACCCTTCAACTTGTGAACTTCGAGCTGAATCAATATCAATCTGAGGTAATGTTGGTTCTCTAATCATCGGCTTTGAAAAACTACTATTATTCATATTATGATTTGGTCGGAATCCTGGAGGTGGATCTAATGATGTATTATGGCTGTAAAATGGATTATTTGTTGATGTAGATGTTGAAATTGATGCTGAAGTGTATAAAGATTCATTATCCATATCATCTAAGTCATCAAATTTTGGTAAAGTTGGTTGTCTTGATGTTTGTGGTGTTGCTGTATTAGATTTTTGTGTTGGTGGTGGTGGGGGTGGTAAGGGAGTTCTAGCATACCTTGCTTGTTGTGAAGTATACCAATCATTACTATTATTATCGTATGATTGGCTTGTCAATGGTGTTGTGAATGTTTGACCTGGTGGTTGCATGTGCTGAGGAATACCTTTAGGTGCTTGTGGGGGATATTGATTCTGTTGGAAATCAGTTTGTAAATATGGTAAATTAGGTCTTGAACCTGGAACAGGATGAGGAGGTGGGGGCCCAGGTGGTGCAGGTGGTGCAGTTGGTTGAGCGTATGGGTTATATTGAGGTCGTTGTGGGGCCCTTGCCGGTGGTTGAGGTGTGGTTGGAGTTTGTGATAACGGGGTTTGGCTATTATTACCTGGTGTATATTGAGCAAAGGTAACAGAACTTGGTGGTAATGTAGCTTCAGGGGAAGACTCTGAAACAAATTGTGCATGGCCTTGATTAACTGATCTAACAGAAATTGGATTATTCATATTACTTGGTTTCTCACTAGGTTCAATGAATCTAACTTTGGCTGTTGGAATTGGTAATGGGTTAATATTTGGATTTTGTTCATATACTGGCGACATTTGATTACCCTTTTGCATGTTGTATGGAGGTCGACCAGCAACCAATGTTGATGTTGAACTATTACTGTTTAATGATCGATTAGATCCAGATCGACTTGGTGGGTATTGTTGATTAGGATGTGTTGAGTTATTTGATACTACTGTTCTTAATGATTGGTTAGAAGATGCTGGTGTCGGCCCGCGACTATTATAATTTTTATTCAATAAATTTGAAGATGATGATTGAGCATCTGGGTTTGAATATCCATATCCACTTCTATCATTTGGTTCATAATTGATATTTCTAAATGGATTATCAGTCTTATTAGAATCTAATTGATCAATATCAGCATCTTTTTTGAATGCAATATATTTATTAGTTGATTTACCTTGTGTGCCTAAAATATCTTCGAATCTTTCGTTAGTATGAGTATCAAAGCCATTAGAATTATATCCAGCTTCAGCATCAATATCAACAGTTGGTAAAGTAGGTTGTCTAGGTAATTTTTTATTAGCTTCTTTTAATTCTAATAAGCCTTTTTTATGATGCTTTTGAACTAATTTAGCAATTCGTTTATTAATTCTAATACAACAGAATTCTTCCAATCCAGAACAAGTCTTGTCAACATGTAAATATAATGGGAATGCACATAATAAAGCAATAATAAATTGAATAACATTTAAAACCCAAATAAATAAACTGAAAGCCATTAACCCTAAAACAATAGCTTGTGTATAACTTTTGTCAGCAATATCTTTAACAGTATCAACAAAATCACCATTAATTTTTAGAACAGAATATAATGTGATTGCATTAATAACTTGACGTGGTGAATCTGCAAAAATTAATCGAATCCAACCTTTGAAAGTGAAATAAACAAACAATGCTAAATATTCAACTTTATTTCTTGATTTAGTAATCTTAGCAAATAAACAAAAATATTGATACCCTTTGATACTATAAAAATTTCTTGCAATTGTATTAGTATAGGTTAATGCCACATTTCTTGTCCTTGCTGCTCTCCACGCTGATATGTATTCATAGAATAGACATATAAATGATAATATAATACAACCTGCAAATAACCATCTGGAGATTTTAAATGGAATAACAGGATCGATTTCACTGGACCATCTATTATATGCTAATAAAATAACTGCAGTATAAATATCAGATCCATACACAGCAAATGAAATAATGATCATTATCCACATCCCAATGTAACCAGTTAAATATCTACATGAGGTTGACCTAAATTGATGTAAATCCATTAAATCGAAACTTGCCTGATCATGATGCTCCCGCATCCATTTCCTTCTGAACAACCCCATCTTTTCTAATTCTCTTAATCCCTATGAAGTAGTATCAAAAAATGAGTGTGGTGTGGGAAATTGTGGCTTTAACTTTTCTCTTCTCTTCTCCTAAACAACTCGTTCGACCAGCAAATAGTGTTTATTTGATCGTTGATAAACCAGCTCAATAATTTGGAAGAAAAATGCCACCTTCTGCCGATAGATCAAAATAATAGTAATAAGAAAAAAACGAAATGTCAAGAGGAATGAATGGTGAAGATTCAAAGGTTTGCTATAGTATTCTCATAAAAAAAAAAAAAAAAAAAAAAAAAAAGATTCCTGCTTTGATAACATACACAGTTAAGTTATAGCCAAATTAAAAAAAAAAAGTTTGAAATAACCAACCAAGCGTTTTATTTTAAAACCCCCTTTTTTTTCTAGTTATCTCAACTCAAGCAGATGTAAAGAACGCGTGTTGCAAGCGAGGGTGCACCAGATTAAATCTCGAAATCTCAGATTTGTGAGATGTTCAAGCGTTTATAATAATTGTTGAGCGTGCCATGGTCATTTCGTTGCAGATCACACTGCAGCGCTCGAAAAAAATTCACATTTAAAGCCGCTTAAAAAAATCGTGCTATATATAGTGATGCGAGCTAGCTATGGTATTTGGATACGTAATTTGTTTTTGGTTTCAAGCTTGGATAAAATTTAGCTTGCATATTCCAAGTTTCAAGATACGCACTGTTCAGTAAGATACCAGGTAATTTATTATATAAGACTTTCATGCAATGCAATTTCAAAAACTGTACTATGAATTTCAACGGTTTTTTCCTGCTTGTAATATTTACTTAGATGAATTTAATTAAACTCATAGGATAATTGCATGCAGTTCTATATTTATATATATAGTTATACGGTGGTAATGGCCAAATTATAATTGAATGAGCCACATTATAATTAACCATGGCAGTTGATACCAATAATTTATCCTCATGTGCAGTTAAAATTAGAACCACAAGTATATAAATTAGGTTTTATAAACATACTGTTACTTAGCTATAGATAAATATATAGATATGAATCAATAGGTCTATACATATCGCTCTGACGCATATATAGATATATATTAAAAGAATTGAAATCAGACAATTTGATATATATGTATGCATGCATTCGTCACCAATACTGGATATATATATTAGCTGACGACTAATTAATTAAGTTAAACGATCAGATTAGAATAATTAGGTAGATCTATTAGCTATATATATAATAGCATAAAGATTTAGTGTCATATTCCACACTTGAAAAAGAATTAAGATACCATGGCCGGCAGGTGTCGCCCATCATGCATTATGGAAGCTTTTTTAGTTCTATCGATATATAAAATTATGTACCTGAATCACAGAAATATACATTAATTCGGACTGCTCAATTGCAATTGAGAGTTCTCGAAGCAATTAATACACCATGCAATCAAAAGAAGTTAATCTAGGCGAATCTAACAATAAATAATTAAATGTAGCTAGCTCGAGCATTGATAAATTGTTGCAATCACGATCGATACAACCTAGGGTAAACTCAGTTAGGACCAGTATCAATTAACTTAATTATTAGCAAGTAAGCCATGCATGTCACTATTCTCCATAATATTTACTTAGTTTTTAAATCTCCACAGGCTATCTCTCTAGAGCTGGTCAACCGTGGTCCAGCCTATATACTTGAATGCAATTTAGGTTGTAACAATGACTGATCAATTCACATCTTTATATATGAATATACTCGAGTCCCAGAGATCCAAGGAGCAGATCGATATATACAATTGAGTACAATGTATGCGTACAATATTAAAAATACACCCTGATATCTGAAATGTCGCATTGGGTTTTGTTCATCCCAAGATTTAGCATATAATATTATAATATATAAAAAAGATTTAATTAGCTAGTGATATCTTTTATATATATGGATACATTTTTAGGGCCTATAAACAATTAATTAATATATACCCAATTGAAAAATCCATTGATTCTATAGATAACTTGCACACCTTTTCTAAATTGTTCTGGTATCATATTTATAACTTAACCGTAAGCTTGAACGTTTTTTGAAGCTATAGCTTAAGTGCAATGCAATTGTTACTTCTATGGTAGAGCTTTTTATTGCATGGGTAGACCAGCTACAATCTTTGTTAAAATAGTCTTTTCTTGAAGTTAATCAATTGATCTAGGATTCTAACAAAGTTTCATTATAAACAATTAATAATCAATGAATCCGATCAAAACCATTGAAGCTAGTCAATCAATTACAAGAGCTAAATGTATCAAATCTGGCATCATATATTGAAATGCTACCAGTGTTACCGGTTACCGTTATCATTGAATTTTAGAATTTATGTACGAGCGTTGCAAACTTGAACGGCTTTTGCATCTGCAATGATGATCTTTAATAACGTTGCACCAATGATTTACAATCTCAAGGGGTTTCTTTTTTTTTTTTTGTAATTGATCAGATGTTCTGTTTTATAACCGAGTTCGCTTAAGTATACATATTATATATATAAGCCGGCCGTATAACTAAAATCTACTGCAAACTATAGTTGATTCAAAGATATATATTAATAGTCTATATTAAACCCTAGCTATGTATTTGTGATTAATTTAAGAAAAATCGATTTCTTTCATCAGCACAGTTTTCAGTAGCATGCAGTTAAGGACAATTGACCAATGACTGCAAATTCTATATACGTTCGATGTTTCAATTAATTACTTAATATTAATTCCTACATATAGTTCCGGTTGTATTTATATAATCGCAATTAATACTTATACCACATGCTTCATAAAATATTAATTGTTATCCTATATATATATGAATTCTTGTTTAATAGCTCAACCAGTAAGCTTACTAGTATTATTATAATTAAATGGACAATTGAAGAACTATCGGCCGGTACATGTGCACATATGTATGTGTATAAACATGTGCACTGTAAGCATTCAATGTATATTATATATATATAAAAACTCCACTCCATACCTATATCTATATATATACACAATTTAAATTTAATAATAAAAATATATATACATAATTATATATAGTTCAATTGAAGCAAATCAAAGTGCTTAATATATATACATCCATTTCAATGCAATCACTGTAATAGCTGTTGATCAGCTTGATACTTGGACGTCTTATACGTCACATAGATTGGTGTGTATCACGGTCGCTCGAGTAGCATAAAATCGAATGTACTTATATATTATCATATCCGATGCAAACTTTCTACTCTATATATATATGATCTTGCGATCTTTCTACACTATTTAAAATATTATATGCTTAATAGCTCAAACCGTATTGAAACGGTCAGTAATTATCATAGCTAAATTAATATATTGCCAGTATTTTCCCTTACCTATGATAACAAGCTTAGTTTTTCCACAGCTCAAAATTGATTTTCTTATCATGACTATAGGAATTCCGGTATTTCAAAGCGGCGGTGCAACTGTGGGGCATTAAAACCAAGGATCCATAGAGTCAAACTGCTCACAAACTCCCAGCTGTTAGCTCTCTATATATTTTGTATGAATTATAGTTATATTGTAACTACAAAATGCTTGACGCCTCCTATCCCGTCACGGAATTTTTGGTGGGAATTAGCCGGATAGCATTTATCTCAGCTTAACCAATTGATTGTTCCCACTTTGGAAATTTTAGCAAGCCTAAACATCTCAATTACTCGGCCACAATCTGACAAACACCACCACAATACCAAACACCACATCCACCACCACCCACCACGACATCACCAAATAATCAAAATATCAATCACTATCAAAGCAATTCAACTAATCTAAACAACGACACACAAACCATTTGTACATTATCCGTCTATATAAAAACACCAATTGATTAAATATTTATATTCATAATTAATTAAAGACACAAATATGGCTGACCAAAGTACACCTGCTGTTGTCATGGGTATGTATAGAGATACAAAAAAGAAAGAAGTACTAACAAGGCATTTTAGACAAGTATGTTTGATACAATTACAGCTATAATAAGAAAGATAAGAACTAACATTAAAATAGCGGTACTGGGTTAACCAAATTAGGGTTTGCAGGTAATGATTCCCCATCATTTGTATTCCCAACAGTAATTTCAACAAGAGATTCAAGTAAACAAAGTAAAGGTAGCAATTTATCTGGTAAACGAGGCACAGAAGATTTGGACTTTTTCATTGGGGATGAAGGGTTAAGTAATGGACAAAATCCAGGTTATGGTATTAGTTATCCAATTCGACATGGTCAAATTGAAAATTGGGATCATATGGAAAGATTTTGGGAAAGTTCAATTTTTAAATATCTAAGATGTGAACCAGAAGATCATCATTTCTTATTAACTGAACCACCATTGAATCCACCAGAAAATCGAGAAAAAACTGCAGAAATTATGTTTGAAACTTTCAATTGTGCAGGATTATATATTGCAGTTCAAGCAGTTTTGGCATTAGCAGCATCATGGACTTCAAGCAAAGTTACTGAAAGAACTTTAACAGGTACAGTTATTGATTCTGGTGATGGTGTTACACATGTCATTCCAGTTGCAGAAGGTTATGTTATTGGATCAGCAATTAAAAATATTCCAATTGCAGGTCGTGATATTACTTATTTTATTCAATCTTTATTAAGAGATAGAAATGAAAGTGATACCAGTCTTCAAACTGCTGAAAAAATTAAAGAAGAATTTTGCTATGTTTGTCCAGATATCGTGAAAGAATTTAATCGATTTGATCAACAACCGGAACGTTTTGCTCAATTTATTGTTGATAAAGGTCTAGGTAGAAGTACTAAAGTTGATGTTGGTTATGAACGATTTTTAGCACCAGAAATTTTCTTTAACCCAGAAATTGCATCATCAGATTTCTTAACTCCATTACCAGAAGTTGTTGATCAAGTTGTCCAAGCAAGTCCTTTAGATGTTAGAAAAGGTTTGTATAAGAATATTGTTTTATCAGGTGGTTCTACAATGTTTAGAGAATTTGGTAGAAGATTACAACGAGATATTAGATCAATTGTTAATGATAGAATTCAAAGAAGTGAACAATTAGCTCATGCTAAGAGTTCCGGTTTGGAAGTTAAAGTTATTACTCACAAACGTCAACGAAATGCTGTTTGGTTTGGTGGGTCTTTATTAGCTCAAACTGCCGAATTTAAAAATTACTGTTATACTAAGAAAGATTATGATGAATATGGTCCAAGTATTGTAAGACAATATTCATTATTTAATGTCCCATAGATTTTTTTTAGTGCATTTAGTGCAATAGTTATTAGTATTTACAAGTTTATTTTTTTTATACAATGAGTTTTTGTTTTTATTTCTTTTGGCCAAATTTTTTATTCAAAAAATATCGAATTTCTCTGACAACGTTGTATTTGATCAAAACTTTATTTGAACCTGGTTTAATAACGATTTTTGAACTATCAATCCCTAAAAATTGTAACAATTCATTTCTAAATTGTGGAATATTACCTTGAGTGTGGGTAATGATTGTATAAGTAGTGTTGTCTGATTTTTTATATTCTGAATAAACTGGCCAGCTGCTTCCTCTTGATTTTGGTACATAATACCATGATGCATCAACATGTTTGGTTGGAAGTAGCTCTGCTTTAATGCTTTCTATTGGTGGGAATTTGTCGTATATTGTGTTGTTAGCTGGGTTTGGAGCGCTTTGGCGAAGTGGTTCTGTAGTATTTGCATTTGTGGAAGCAGTTGAGTTGAATCGAACAGTAGTTCTTAATACTACACTTCTATATGCAATATTTCTAAGCATTGTGGTTTGTGTAGTTTATAGTTGTGAAATTGTGGATGGCTAGTCAAAAGTATTGATAATTTTTTTTTATTTTTTTGGATGTGTATGAAATTTTTTATGTCTACTTTATTTTTTGTGGGAGGGAGCATTAAATTTTTGGTGCGAGTTTCCGGATCCGATTATTAAAGCTTAAATCTGGGGCTCAAAATCTACAATATGAAAAAAAGGCATGATATATGTAGAGCAAAATTATGAAAAAAAATAATTAATCAATTATGGATAGTTAGTGTACAAAAGGTCTAATACTAATAAAATAAAGATAAATTTTTAATGAGTCCAGATTCGAACTTGCTTATCTTTACCACCTGAACCAACTCTTTTACCATCTACGGACCAATCAACAGCAAAAACTTCATCAGCATGACCAGGTAAATCGACTTTTAATTTTTTAGTTTTAACATCCCAAACTTTTAATGTAGTATCCTTTGATGAACTGACTAAGAATCTACAATCACTAGACCAAGCACATTGATAAACTGGTGCAACATGACCTCTGAAAGTAGTGATAAATGCACCATCTCTACCATCCCATAATTTAATAGAATTATCAAAACTTGCAGAAGCTAAAAATCTACCATCTGGAGAAAATGAGACATGATTAACCGCCTTTTGATGTCCTGTTAATCGTTTAATTGGTTTAGTACTCTTTCTTGGTTCCCATAAATACATTGTAAAATCATCACTTGCAGTGAATACTCTTTCACTTATAACACCACCAATTTTAGCTAGTTTTTCAAATCGTTCTTGTGCCTTTTGTTTTAAATCTGCTTGATCCGTTGATGTTTCTTTTGAATGATCAAACGGACCAGTTCTTAATGCATAGTCTGTTGATAAAGCGATATGATTAACCCAATGAGCATGAGAAGTTAAATTTGCAACCATTCTACCATCTTTGGAACTCCAAACTTTAATAGTTTTATCATGAGAAGTAGAATAAATATCACCTAAGCCACCCCATTTAACACAACTAACACATAATTTATGACCACACATTGTATATTGACAAACCCTTCTATCAACATCCCACACTCTGATAGTACCATCTCTTGATGATGATACTAATCTAGGGCTATGGCCAACTTCAACTAAATGATATGGTTCCCAAGATAATGAAGTAATCCATTTAGTATGACCTGTAAATGGTGCACCTAATTGTTCACCAGTTTTGGCATCCCATAATCTGATTGTATTATCATGAGAACCAGTTGCAATCATTTTACCATCTGGACTCCAACTAACGGCTAAAATCCAACCATTATGACCTTTCAAAACTTTATAACTTGTTTGTGTATCACAATCCCAGATTCTTGCGGTGAAATCACCAGAACCTGAAACCATCCTTGATGATGTATGAGGAGCGAATTGACACGCTAAGATACTGGCACCATGACCAGACATGGCTGATGATGATCTAGTAATTGGTTTAACTTTGAATACAGCTCTTGGTGTATAAACTAATGTGATTTGATCTTCTGTAGATTTATGACCTGGTTTAAAAATACTAGTATATAAATTATCCGTAACATCAACCATTGAACTCTTATCTCCATCTTTCTTTAATACAGAGAATGTATATGGAACTGGATCATCATCTTCTGCGTTATTCAATGAGAAATTTAATAATTCTTCTAATTGTTGTTCTGTAGCTGCACCAGGAACTCGAATATTACCACCAACATTCTCACCTGTATCTGATGCTTGAAATCTAATAGTTACCATAGGGAGATCATCTGGGATCATTTCCACCTCCCTAGGTGCTTGTGCTTCTCTCTTTTGTCTTTTTGATGGTGGGGGGACAACTGTAGCCATTTTAAATTTCTGATGCTATATATGCTGTGGTGGTTAGTATGCTATCTTTTTTCTAATTATAAATGTATTGATAATAAATACCTATCAAAAAAAAAAAAAAAAAAAAAAAAAAAAAAATTTCAATGAGCGGCTCAAAATTTTTCAACACCAAATTGTATCGGTGTCCCGACATATTTCGGATTCACGATTTTGTCGGCGCTTGTTATATATTATCCTAACATTTTTTCCCTGGAAAAGTTTATAAGGTCTGAGATGTGAGTGTGGCTTAAATATGTGTCTATCCATGAATGAATTCAACTACAGTGTAATGGTCCTATTTTGCTGGTATTGAATCTCCAGAAGTACACAAAAGACTTCCACAGCTGGTATATTGTATTAAGGAACAATCCTTGCATGATCAACTACATTTACTTAAAACGACTAATCATAAAGATCTAAAGCAGTGCCAAGTCGGTGGTAATTCTATTTCTAATAGATCGATCGAGGCTCGTTGTTCCAGGCCCAGTATATACTCCTTGAAGTGCTTGAACTGTTCGTGACGCAGCACTGGGTCACCAAAAAATTTTATTTTTTTCACAAGAGAAACTTTTTTTATCTGATTTTTTTTCACAAAATTTTTTTTTTCAATTCTTTTGACTTTTTCGAGACATCCTCAGACCACCTTATTAATAAGATCATTTTATTATTTAAGTCGTTCTTTTCCTCAATATTTTTTAAAAACACATATACCGATAAAGTACACACATAACAACCAAAATGGATGATTTACGACAAGCTAACGGTGAAAACGTCAATTTAAGAGACCTACGAGACACCCTAATTAATGTAGATGGCAAATCTCCCTTAGCTCATCGATTCAGAGCATTATTTCATCTAAAAGCTTTAGGTACTGAAGGTGATGAAAAAGCTATTGATATTATTGCTGAAGGTTTTAATGATGAAAGTGAGTTATTAAAACACGAAATTGCTTATGTTTTGGGTCAAACTAAACAATTATATGCTATTAAACCATTAAAGGAAGCATTAGAAGATTTAAAACAACAACCAATGGTTAGACATGAAGCCGCAGAAGCTCTTGGTGCTATTGGTAACGATTCATGTATGGAATTGTTACAGCATTATTATAAAAATGATCCTTTGGAAGTTATTAGACAAACTTGTGAATTAGCTATTGATAGAATTAAATGGGAAAATTCTGAAGCTTCAAAGACTGAAAACTTACAAACTAGTTCATTTTCATCAATCGATCCTGCTCCACCCCTACCTAATGAAACAGAAGATAAAGTTGAAAAACTAAAAGATTTATTAAATAATCAAAATGAATCATTATTTCATCGATATCGTGCTATGTTTAGATTAAGAGATATTGGTACTACAGATGCAGTTTTAGCATTAGCTTCAGGATTTAAAGATCCATCTGCGTTATTCAGACATGAAATTGCTTATGTTTTTGGTCAATTATGTGATCCTGCTTCAGTTCCATCCTTGATCGAAGTTTTGAGTGATGAAAAAGAAGAAGGTATGGTTAGACATGAAGCTGCTGAAGCTTTAGGTTCTATTGCTACTGATGAAGTTTTACCAATTTTACAAAAATTTGCTAAAGATGATGAAATTGTTGTCAGACAATCTGCTGAAGTTGCTTTAGATATGTATGAATATGAAAATTCTGGTCAATTAGATTATACTGAAATCAAAGCATAACAAATCTTAACTAACAAAAAAAAAAAAAACTCATGATGATATAATATTAATGGAATGTATTAGTAATTTATAAATAAAAGTTGATCTTTCTCTAATTGTTTTGTCTAAATTTGTACCGACATTTAGGACATGTATAGAAAACTGTAGCACCTTCATCTGCACTTCGTAACTGTAATGTTTGATAAGTCATTTCGGGATTGCCACATTTTGGACATTTCTCTTGAATAGTAGCACCATCTTCTAGATTTTCTTCTCTACCAATCATAGCTTTAACTTCAGATCGTTTCATTTTCAATGTAGATGGGAATGCATCATCTGCTGATCTGGTAACGACTTTTAAATTCGCAAATTCTATTTTATGCGTTAGTTCTTATCTCTATTATTAGTGCGGCTCATGATAAAAAATTAAAAAAAAAAAAAAAAATTCATCACCACAAGAAAATAATCACAAAAAAATAAGGTTAGGTACATACTTTCTGATGAATATTGTTGACCACAATTTGAACATTCCAGTGGTTTATTTTTATCGGTAACACTGGGTAGTAGATTGCCACAATCTGTGCAAAAAATTAAACTACCAACAACTGACATGGTTCTTTAATTATTATAATGTTGTAGTGATAATAGATTAAAGGTGAAAAATTTTGGAAAATTTGAGAAGGAATTAAATTTGTGTTACCCTGAATAAATCATCACGGTGGTGCACCACCGATGGCCCTGACGTTTTTTTTTTTTTTTTTTTTTTTTTTTTTCTTACTAACGCGTTTTTTCCTTCCACAAGTAAAGTTTTCATTTCCAAATAGACAATTTTCATCCATCAAATTCTTTTTTTCAATACTCCTTTTTTAAAAACACATAATTTTATACTAAAGAGTTAAGAAAAGATGGCACAACAACAACAGTCAATTCCTATGCCTGACATGTCTAATGCCATCGTGGCACAAGATGAAATGGGTAGACCATTCATTATTGTCCGTGATCAAGGTAAAAAGCAACGTGTTCATGGTATTGAAGCAACAAAATCACATATTTTAGCAGCAAAAACAGTTGCAAATATTGTTAGAACTTCTTTGGGTCCAAGAGGGTTAGATAAAATTTTAATCAGTCCAGATGGTGATATTACAGTTACTAATGATGGTGCAACAATTTTAGGTCAAATGGAAGTTGAAAATCAAATTGCAAAATTATTAGTTGAATTATCAAAATCACAAGATGATGAAATTGGTGATGGTACAACAGGGGTTGTTGTTTTAGCAGGAGCATTATTAGATCAAGCATCTGAATTAATTGATAAAGGTATTCATCCAATTAAAATTGCAAATGGGTTTGAAGAAGCATGTAAAGTAGCAGTTGAACATTTAGATCAAGTATCAGATATTGTTCCAGTTTCAAAAGATGATAAAACTAATTTATTAAAAGCAGCAAGAACATCATTGGGTAGTAAAATTGTTAGCAAAGCACATGAGAAATTTGCAAATATTGCTGTTGATGC
Organism: Blastobotrys buckinghamii (nom. inval.); assembly: GCA_030579975.1. Classification (NCBI taxonomy): domain Eukaryota; kingdom Fungi; phylum Ascomycota; class Dipodascomycetes; order Dipodascales; family Trichomonascaceae; genus Blastobotrys; species Blastobotrys buckinghamii (nom. inval.). Next base: position 81,088 of record JAKTSB010000029.1, read on the forward strand.
TGTTATGAGTGTAGCAGATTTGGAAAGAAAAGATGTTGATTTTGAATTAATTAAAGTTGATGGTAAACAAGGTGGATCATTAAGTGATACTTCATTAGTCCAAGGTGTTATTCTAGATAAAGATTGGTCACATCCTCAAATGCCAACACAGATGGATGATGCAAAATTAGCCATTTTAACATGTCCATTTGAACCACCAAAACCAAAAACTAAACATAAATTAGATATTAAATCAGTTGAAGAATTCAAAAAATTACAAACTTATGAAAAAGAAAAATTCCAAGAAATGATTGATTATGTTAAAGAATCTGGTGCAAATATGGTCATTTGTCAATGGGGGTTTGATGATGAAGCTAATCATTTGTTATTACAAAATAATTTACCAGCTGTTAGATGGGTTGGTGGTCCAGAAATTGAATTGATTGCAATGGCAACTCAAGGTAGAATCGTTCCAAGATTCGAAGATTTATCAGAAAAAAAACTTGGTAAAGCAGGCTCAATCAGACAATTAGAATTTGGTACAACAAGAGATAGAATGTTAGTTATTGAAGACTGTGCAAATTCAAAAGCAGTTACTGTTCTAGTTAGAGGCTCAAATCATATGATTGTTGCTGAAGCAAGAAGAGCTTTACATGATGCATTGTGTGTTGTTAGAAATTTAGTTACTGATAACCGAGTTGTTTATGGTGGTGGTGCAGCTGAAATTGCATGTAGTTTAAAAGTTGCTGAAGAAGCTGATAAGCGAACTGGTATTGATCAATATGCATTTAGAGCTTTTGCATCTGCATTAGATGGTATTCCAATGGCTTTAGCTGAAAATAGTGGGTTATCACCTATTGAAACTTTAGCATCTATCAAATCAAGACATGTTAATGAACAAAATAGTCGATTAGGTGTCGATTGTTTGGGTACTGGTACTAATGATATGAAAGAAAATTTTGTTATTGATCCATTGATTGGTAAACGACAACAACTGTTATTAGCAACTCAATTAACTCGAATGATTTTAAAGATTAATGATGTTATTGTTACTGGCAAAGATGAATATTAAAATGATACCTTATATATAAACAATGAAAAATTGACATAGATTTAATACCTGTACTTATTTTCCAAATTGTAATTCAATTGTAGTTCAATTGTAAATTTAACGTTCTGTCTACTATTTCGTTCCAAGTTTTTAAAATAACTAATGATTGAAGCAGCGTGCCCGAAAAAAAGTTGGGACAATAAAATATCTCCATTAAATTTATTGTGGTGGACAAAAATACACCAACACATTAACGTACAATCAACAAAAATATTAAATATATTAAAAAGACAATGGTACCAGATCTAGTTCTTGATCCAAGTCTTCGTAACTGGGTTTTATTCCCAATTTTGTTTGTGATGATCTTGGTTGGGTTAATTAGACATTATGCTACAGTATTATTACAACCAAAGCCAAAGAAAGGTGATTTGAAAAATATTCGACAGCAACAACATTTAGCATATGCTGCAAGTTTAAGAAGTAATTCTAATAGTATCCCATTAGAATCCTTTCAAGCAAGACAACAATATGTGTGTGAAAAGTTTAGAGAAGGTGCATATATTGCAGATCCAGAATCAGGTGGTGCTGCTAATGGTATGGATATGCTAAGTAATCCAAAATCTATGGAAAATATGATGGATATGATGAAAGGACAAATTATGATGGTTGTTCCCCAAACTTTAATGATGGGCTGGATTAATGCATTTTTTGCAGGGTTTGTTTTAATGAGATTACCTTTCCCATTAACTATTAGATTTAAAAGTATGCTACAAAATGGGGTTATGACCAAAGATTTGGATGTTAGATGGGTTTCATCTTTATCATGGTATTTTTTGAATCTATTAGGTTTACAAAGTGTTTATTCATTATTATTAGGTGGGGAAAATAAAGCAGGTGGTATGGCTGCTATGGGTGCTAATCCAAATATGATGGGTGGTATGCCACAACCAGGCACTGATTTTAAGAAAGTTTTCAATGGTGAAGCAGAAAACTTGGAATTAGTTAAGCATGAATATTTGTTAGATGGTATTGAATCTCGAATTTTGAAAAAATATAATAAATTAAACTAATATAGCATAAGAATTAACTTAAATGTATAATATATTTAATAAAATTAAGAATATAAACCTTCTTCCATACCTAATGGAATTGCTTTACCATATACACCTTGCCATGATTTTGGCTGAACCCATTCTGTAGCTTTCAAATTTAATACTTTGGCGACTTCATTAGCTAATCGTTCAGCTTCTGCAAAGTTGGCACCTTCTAATGCAAATTGTATAACCGCTAATGCAGTAGGAACTTTTGATAAAAATTCAATAGCAATACCTGATTCTGGTAATGATTTAGGTACAGGTTGTACTTTATTTTGTTGTAGTGATAGCCCTTCTAGTTGTTCAACTAAAGAGTTTGAATAATATTGAATACTATTATCATCATCAGATACAATCTCTCTCAATGCAGCATTACTTGAACCAACTAATAAAACAACTGTAAATTTATTTTCTTCAATGAATGGTATCAAAGTTTGTTGAACAAATCTTTGTTTATAACCGGGTAAATTAGGTGATCTGAATTGTAATATAGTGATATTATCTGGTTCTGATTTATATATATCTGCTGCTGTGTTGATACCAATTGGAGTATCAACATTTTCTGGAGTATCTATTGGAGCTGCAAAAGGATATAAAAACTGATCATCCAATTGACCTGTGAGTTTTGCATTTGTTGTGTGAATTAGTAAATCTATTGTCAATTGTGGGATATTACCACTTGAAACTGTTGGAATAACTAGTATACTCATTTCTTATGTTATATTATTGTTATGGTTTTAAAGGTTAGTAGTGTGTGGCGTTTGTCGTGTGGTTCAAAAATCCATACCGAAATTTTGATAGACACGCGCTAAAAAATACTACCCGCCGAATCATGATGGTACAGCCGCACGATTCATGCTTAATAATTTATTCCCAAAAGTTCAGTGTTATCGGTACCGAACATTTTTTTTTTTTTTTTTATCAATGATTTGAAATTTTCAACTACCAAAATTTTTTATTTTATTTTATCACTAATCAAACCAATAGACATTTCATACTCATAATACAATAAAAAATGCCGGCAAATGTTATTTGTATTGGTATGGCTGGGTCTGGTAAGACCACATTCATGCAAAGATTAAACTCACATCTTCATTCAAACAAACAACCACCATATGTTATCAATTTAGATCCAGCAGTAGCTAAAGTACCATTCCCAACTAATATTGATATTAGAGATAGTGTTAATTATAAAAAAGTTATGCATGATTATCAACTAGGTCCAAATGGTTCTATCATGACCTCTTTAAATCTTTTTGCAACTAAAATTGATCAAGTATTAAATTTAGTTGAAAAACGAGCAGATCAAGTTGATCATGTTATCATTGATACACCGGGTCAAATTGAATGTTTTATTTGGTCAGCTAGTGGTGCAATTATTACAGATGCATTGGCATCATCTTCACCAACTGTTATTGCATATATTGTTGATACTCCAAGAACAGCGAGTCCGGCTACTTTCATGTCAAATATGTTATATGCATGCTCCATTTTATATAAAACAAAATTACCAATGATTGTTGTATTTAATAAAATTGATGCTAAAGATGCAGAATTTGCAAAAGAGTGGATGGAAGACTTTGAAAAATTTCAAGATGCATTAAGAGAGGATCAAGAATTAAATGGTGAGGGTGAGAATGGTTCAGGTTATATGGGATCTTTATTAAATTCATTGTCATTAATGTTAGAAGAATTTTATAATCATTTGGATGTTGTTAATGTATCAGCCTATACAGGCCAAGGGTTTGATGATTTTTTAAATGCTGTTGATAATAAAGTTGATGAATATAATAGAGATTATAAAACTGAAAGAGAGGCTTTAATTAAAAAACGACAAGAAGAACAAGCAGAAAAAAAGACAAAAGATTTGACAAAATTAATGAAAGATATTGGTATTGATGATAAAAAGAAGGGTAAAGAAGAAGAAGCAGAGACTATATCAGATATTGAAGATGAAGCTAATGATGAAACTGCAGGTTTTTTGGAAGAAGATGATGATTTATTTAAACCTCAAAGACAATATGATTTACCAGAAAGATTGGAAGAATATAATGAAACTGCAGAACAATCTATTCAAGATCGATATAAGGAAGCATTAAAAGCAAATCAACCTGATCGTGAAGCTGCATTGAAACAATATTTAGAAAATATGAAATGATCTTTGAAATTTTTTTAATGGAAAACCCCTATTTATACTTAATATATTAAAAATGTATTTATATTCAAAAATTAATCACGAAATAAAGTACTTAAAATTAAACAATTGTAAGTTTATTACTGGGATCCTAATTTTTGTTGATTTTGACCTCGTTGTGGTTGATAATTCTTTTCATTATTATTATCACCTTTTGATTTTGGTCTTTGCTTGAAACTTGGTCCATGAGGTGGTTCTTTAATTTTCTTTTGCTCATTAGTGTCGTCTTGTTTAGATTCTTTAGTTTTACCACTTTCTTTAGGTTTATTTTTAGAATCTTTACCTTTGGTATCTTTTGATTTACCCTCCTTGCCCTTATCTTCTTTGCTATCATTTTCTTTAGCCTTACCATCTTTACCTTTTCCATCAGGTTTTTTTTCATCACTTTTATCTTTTTCATTACTCACCTCTTCACCATTTTCATCAATTTTATTCAAAGTAGCAACAAAACTTTTCATTGTCCAACCAACTTTAGCACCAGATTTAAAAATCAAATTTGGCTTTCTTTGAGCCAAATCTAATATTGTTGTAGCAAACTCACTATTAGCCCATGCAAACCAAGGTCTGGTGAAACCATCAGAATCAACAGACACTGATTCATGCATCAATCCCAATCCATTAGTATTTTTGATAATAATATCCAAAGATTTTAAAATTTCTTGGTCATCATCGGTTGTTCGAATTTTCAAAAAATGTGACATTGGCCATACATTTTTAATACCAATATGAGGACCACCAATTCCATCAAGGCCCTTTTTACTCCCTACTCCAGTTAAATAATATGGATTACCTTTCTTTGAAAATATCATATTTCTAGTATTTTTATAAACTTGATTATCCTTATCACAAAAACCTAAATCTGGTAATGATAATAATGATGGAATATTAGCATCATCAATTGCTAAAACAGAGCCAAACCCATCACCTTCATACATGAAAACTTTACCAAAATCTCGATGATTAAAAGTTCCATGTTCCCAGACCCCACGTTCAATATTTTTACCTAACGAGGATAATTCATCAGCTAAATTCTTTTCACCAACTTTACTTAGTAAGGAGTGAGTTCTTTGCAGTTCAATTGACACTTGAGCATTGGCTGGGATAAATAATTGAAAAACTGTTGCATCATCTGATGGTCTAAAAGCTGATCTTACTAATGATGTATTACCATTAACAGGATTTCCTGCACCCCCTAATGGTAAAGTTTCTGATCCAATTTCTGTCTTCCTTTTAAAAGTAAATTTTGGTTCTAATGCATCTCCATTAGAATCATAAGTCCCCTCTTGTTGATCAATTAAAACTTGCATCAATTTTTTTGCAGTATCAATCCATTTTGGTGTAACAAAACTTGAATCTTGAGTGACATCATAATATTGATTAGCTAATGCAAAAAAACTTGCAATTGAGTCTAATTCATATTTACATTCAAATACATTATCTGGATGAAAATTTGGTGTAACAACATCAGACTGCTGATTGGATTGGGCCGGAATTTTTGAATCTTTTGGTGGATTAAAAGCATTACAATATGGATCTTGATTCAAAAACTCAGCGTATTGATTTATTGTACCTAAAACCAATTGTTTTAATCGATCATCTTTAACTGCTAATGGGATATAAGGTAGTAATTGTCTTTGAGCATCTCGAATCCATTGAGCATTAATATCACCAGTAACTATAAAAGTTTTTGCTGGTGGACCACTTGTGTGCCATCTAATCGTAGTATCTAAAGTATTTGGGAAACAATTTTCAAATAGTCTTGCTAAATCTGGATCTTTCAATTTTTGTTTCATTACATCAATAACTTTTTCAACTAAAGGTGAGCTGAAAGTTCGGCATTCACGTTTTGGTCTTTGAAATGGTAAATTTAATTTACCACCAGAGTATGGTTGATGAGGTTTAGATGCGTATTCAGTATAAACTGGACATGAATCTGGTACTCCATTATTTTCATTACTATTATTGGATGAAATTTGTGCAATTGATGCTGCTGGTTTAGCTGCGGGTGGCATGCTTGCAGCTGGCGCACCATCAACTTTCTTTGAAGTTTCTGCATCAGTTTGTTTAACATCCCGTTTTTCATGATCATGATTTAATCCATCACTAGCCAAATCAATAAAATTAACAGCATCTTTGCCAGTAGCTGTCTCTGGCTCTATGTCCTCCCCCTCATTTGGTACAGTTTCATCATCCGATTTTGCAACTTTACTAATACTGACTGTTGGTGTAACATCTTCATCATCTTCACCATCATCTGTATCTTCTAGTCGAACTTCTGGTTTTTCTTGCGGCTGTATGACTGGAATAAGTTTTGGTTGTTTTGTTCGTTTACTTTTCTTTGTGGCTGATGATTTGGAAGTTTTGTGTTTTTTTTTATTTGGTGATTCAGTTTTTGAAACTTGTTCAATTTCAGGTTCAATTGATTTTTCAGGTTTCGCATCACTTAATTCATCATCTTTGGTTTTAGCATCTTTTGCCTTATCATCTTTTATTTCAGCATCTTTGGTTTTAGTATCTTTTGAATATTTCTTTTTACCCTTCTTTTCGTCTTTCAATACTTCTTTTATCTCAACCTTATCATCTTGTTCCAAATCATCCTTTTCAGAATCACTCTTCTTATGTTCTTCCAATCCCTCATTTTTTTTATCAGCTTTAGTATCACCCTTTAACTCACTATTCTTTTTCATCTTATCCTCTTTTCCATCATCTTCCAAATCCTCTTTCTCATTAATATTTTCATCTTCAATTTTTGCATCGTGATCCTTCAATCCGTCTCTTTTAACCTCATCATTATCTTTCTTATTCTCATCAGCAGCATCTTTCAAAACATCTTCAGATCTTTTTTCAACATCAGGTTTAGTTTCAGCTTCAAGTTTGGTTTCATCTTCTTCTGGTGGTACATGAGATGCAACAGGTGGAGCTCTAGGATCAGCAAATTTATCATACCCTCTTCTGTACCTACCAAAAAATCCACGTCTTTGTTTGGCATACCTTGTTGCAGGATCATTATCTAATTCTTTCCGTTGATCAACAACATAAAATTGATTTGATGATGCTTGTGTATTCAATAATGAAAACACAACTGTAAAAACTGTTACTGTGAATATAGAAAAATAAATGATTTTCTTGGTAATAAATGACATTTTTTATTTTGAGATTATAATAATACTATTATTATCTATATCAGTTATTATCAATCAAATGTAAGCAGTATATATCAATAGATTGTCGTGGTATAATTTATATGTAAACAAGGTCAGAAGAAATGATTCTAGTATATATTAGACATTTTTGAACCGAGTCTAGCTGATATACTATGGCAAACTAATCTTAAATTTTATAATTATACTTTTATATGCTTTACCATCATTAGCTAAACCACAACCTAAGCACTAATTGTGGTAGTCTGGCTTATGTAGTATTTAGTGTTGCTGCGCAATCTAATTCCAAAATTTACAATTCTAGAGGTTCAAAGTTTTAAATTTTCTGTCAACATTTAAAATAGAGCATCTATTGCAATGTTACCTGTCCCTGTTCCAGCTGAATCAGGGTTCTGTAGTAAGCCGCATAGGAGCACGCGTTGCGTGTAAAGATTATTTCGTGATGCATAGGCGTATGATGTTAAATTTTAGATATACTTGAGAGGTGAGAAGAGTTAGAGCAAGGTAGTAAAATTAATTTTAGGCTTCATAGTACTAAATATTATTGTAGATCTCTGAGATTTTTATAATTAATGATGAGCATTAATAAAATTCTAATATGACAGTTTGGAGATTTAATTGAAAGACGAATTTTAGGTAAGCCTAGGTTTTCCAAGCTTAACAAATGATATGTACAACACACATATATGAAGTATACATTAATTTACGAATTCTTAGGTATTAAAAAATACAAGTTGATAGTTCCCTCTACACGTCCAAACAGAACTATGATCATCCAACCTTATTAGTATAAAATTTAATGAGCGCTTAAAGTGGACTCGAAACTTTGTATAAGTTGTACAACTTGTACGCTGACAGCTGGTCAACTAAAAAGGATTCATCTCCTCGAGAAAATCCTTAAAAAATTTTAAAGGAGATTATTTATACTTAATCTTCAAGTTTTAAATTGGTCTATAGGGGAAAAAAAGATTTCAATAGTTCTAGGGTATTTTGAAAACCAAATCTTACACAATATATACAAAGTATGTACAAGGTATGTCCAATGTATATATTATAATTTGAATTCCAAAATATAGCTATATATCAGCTTTCTAAACCTTAGAGATTATATATAGAACTGGCTCAGTTAACTCACACATGCTTATAGTTGATGTATTCTACTTTCTACGCGTATATAAAACAAATATTTGAAAGCTTATATATTCTAGAGGTATCAAATATTATACCAATATAAGCTATAAGCTTAGATTCAAGCTAGGACTTATAACTTATGCTTAGTTATTAATCATACCTGAAAATCCCTCAAGGTATATATATACATAGAAGCCTTTAAAAATATACAAGTACAACTGATCATGATAGCCTGCATATAAACTAATTTGAGAATATATATATATATATATATATATATATAATATCATTTTCAATAGCTCAAGAATTTTACGCAAATAAGATTCGAATTTTAAGTTTAACCTCTCCACACTTTATTACACATCAATTGATCAAACGGCAGTGACTATGAAACTCCGACATATTCTTATTATACATTAAATCTGGCAAACTCTAGAACTTATCGCTCGGACTAATTTATTCAAAGAAGTAGTTTGCAATTGACTGAAGATTAGATTATTATTGATACTGTATCAGATTTACGACCAATTATTGTTCAATACTTAAATTGCGAATTGTCAGACACGTGAAGAAGATTAAGTTTATAAATTAAGCTATAGATGTTGAGCTGAACTTCATATACCGTGCACCATGGTAGTATATTCAGTATATGATATAAATAGTACAAGCGCGGTTAAATCTGACCATCTGATATTAATTAATCAGTTGAATGGAAGACCTAAAAATAGCATATGCACCAATTAATTTTAAATACAGATCTCGAGATATTTGACGATATATATATAGTAGCTTGATATATTAAAATCAAATTTGAAAGCTGATTGATTAATGGCTAATAAAATATAGATGCACTATAACCAAGCACGACCTCCTAGGCTATAATGTATGGAGTATATATATTGACTGGCCATGCATCTCATAGCTCATGATTGAAAATTTTCGACAGTCTTAATATCATGGATAATATTAACCAATACATATATAACTTGAATTCAGGAGTTGGATCGATCCTTGATATAGTTAGCTAATTAGTTTATGATCATTGATATATATATATATCTACAGTGTAGATAAATATTTTTATTAATTTACTGGTCGGCGTTTTAATCAAACTATGGCTGCATCCGGATATATATGCAGTGTTTTAATAATACTACTCTCAGATGACTAGTCGGATGTGTATACACGAGTCACCAGTAGTGGTAATCACATTTAATTACATGTGTGTATATTCAACCCTTAACGTACGTTCTGATAATCTATACCGCTATGGTTTTCTAACATGGTGGCAACGGCTGATGTAGCCCTTCAATATTTTGTATAATGACTTATTCTAACAATTATCAATAGTTCAATTAAGTTGACCTTCAATTATATATAAACTAACACGTATGGTAGTTGCAATTATGTGTCAACGTGCACATGTTAACATTTGTCAACTAGTGCTCGTACGCCACACCCTTAGAATATTTGATATCTTGGAATATCATCTCGATGAAGTTTTATTGAGGTTTACTGTACGTATAATATAGCTGTCTCTGGTTAAGGCCCCGAATCCTTATATATATGCTTATAAATATATATCGAGATCACCAACGTTGCATCTCTCTTGTGATTCATACATAAGCATATATACCGATGTCCCTACACCCATGTTGCAACAGATACCATATCCAGAACAGTACTGCATGCTTAAAACTATAAAATTATGTATAAAATAGGGGTTAACGATATTGACACATTACTTTGAAACTTTAGCTAGCTGATGTATCCAAGTTAACTACATAGTATACAGTATATAATAATTAGCTATCAATGATCCGGATTTATTATACCTTAATTATACCACAATAATATGGATCTTGAAATGTTTCTAAAAACTTCGTTTCAAACCTTAATAATTAATATAAAATTTATCCATTACAACACACTGTACGGATACTGCAGTTACATTTAAAAAACTGTAAACAATGCAATTAAAAAAATATAGCATCATGATGCCGGCACAACGTTTTAAGTGCTACGTAATGTAATACTGGACAGCGCGGCGCACCGGCAACCGCTCGCGATCAGTGCGACAGATCTTTCTCTTATACTGCGAATACAAAGTACCCCACTAAACGATTTATAAAATACATCCGGATTTAGGAGCAGTACACAAGAGAACATTCTCCAGGCCCAGAACCCCCGATCACTGACACACTAATTCTAGTAAGGAAAGCTTGAGCAGAGCTTGTGAGTGTTTTTTTTTTTTTTGTCTTCTCAATATATTAGTATTTTTTTTTATCAACCCATTTTTTTCTCGACGAACATTAATACACAACAATAGAGATATATCCAATAAAACGAAAGAGGAATTAATATAACGCATCAGGTGCATTGAACTTCAATAATATAATAAGGCACAATGAAAGATTATAACAAAATGGATTCATTGCCATTATCAATATATACAGAAAGTCAAAAATCACCATCAGTTCATGAATCATATTTATTTCAATTTTTAAATCCAGATATAAGAGATCAGCTTCGGAATGGGTTACCAAGTAAAGAATATGAAAAATTAGAATTTAGACAAAATGCATTACATGATGAAATTGTAACTTTCACTGAACAAAAGATTAATGAATTTAAAAAATATGCAGATTATTTATTAAAAATTAATAAAGATTTTTTGGATCAGCAACGACAAGTTAAATTGGGGAGTAGGAATAATAGTTATGAAAGATTACCCGCGTTGAATGAAACTAATGAAGAACAAGCATACGGTACTAATAGTAATAATAATAGTAATAATGAAAGTTTATCATCATCTTTCAATAATAATAATAAATCTAGTAGTGATATATCAAAATCTGAAACTTCATCAATGGCTAATGAAATGGTTGATGAAAAGCCATTAAAATCATCATTATCAAAATTACAAAAGGGCAAAGGACCACCAAGAGATAAAGATTCAATGAAAACTGTACATTTTTCTGATGAAAATGAGGTTAGATATATGACTGATAGTAGTGAAGAAGAAGAAAGTGAAGAAGAAGTTGAATCAGATGATGAATTTGGAGCTGAATTAGTTAGAAGTAGCGATATTGCTAATACTAGTGATAATATACTAGGTGACACGATTTATTTAGAACCAGAAGAAATGGAAAAAGAAATGGAGAGTTTATCAGTTAGTGGGATATTACCTGGTAAAATCGATTTTTCAACAAGTAAATATTCAAAAGAACAGAATGAGGAATCTTCAGAAACTACAAGTAATACTAATGAAGAAGATAATCAATCTGAGAATTTATTCGAATTCGATGAAGAACTAGATCCAGAAGTTGAAAAACATATCGAAGAATCGAAGAAACAAGTTGAAAATGAAGAATTCAATGATTATAGTCAAATTGATCCAGCATTAATTACAAGTCATTTAGTATCACCAAAACTTGGATCATCATTGCAGCAATTTACAAATGGATTTGGCTTTAGTGGAAGTTTTAAACCTAAACCGAAAACTAAATATTTAAAAGATGATTATGATTCAATAGATTCAATAGGATATCAACATATTCCAAGTAAAAGCAACAAACTTACAGAAATTAAAGAAGAGGATTATTTATCATCATCATTACCAATAGATATTAAAACACCACAGTTTTATGAAAAGCAAAAACAATTACAAACTGAACAAAACACTGCTGCATCACTATATACTAATCATGAAAATAAAAAATCATCTTTAACTGAAAAGTTAGAAGAAGAGAGATTCAGTTCAAATACAGTTCAAACTCATTCAAGACAGTGGGATTTAATTCATAAGACTCCAGATGGTAAAGAATTACTGGAAGATGATTATTATAGTAATTCTTTATTAGACTATTCAACAATGACAAGTAATAAAAATGTTAAAAATGCAGTTTTGAATACTGATTATACTGAAGCTTTTGGATCATTAAAATTAGATGGTTATGATTCAAAAGATAATTTTTCTTTGACTAATAATAAAGAAGATGTGTTGGATCCTATGAGGATGAGTTTTTCTGAAAGAATGGATTGGGAACAGAGAACTTCTGGTAGATCATAATTACAATCTTCTTTGATGCATCGATAGAAAAACACCCTTTTACTAATCAAAAATATGTACAAATAGTTATTTATTAATCCAAAAAAATTTTTTTTTTTCAATTTTTTCAATCCCCTAATTTTGCTTCAATTTTTCAATTTGCTTTTCCCATTTATCAATAATAGGATGTGTTGAATTATTTTCATCCCAGTTTGGGTCAGCCCTATTTGTCCAATACTCTGGAACCAGAATCTTTTCAATATTCAATTCTTTCTCTGCTTGATATAAAACTTCATTATATTTTTCATTACTTTGTAGAAACCCTAACACTTTACCTATACGAATTCCTAGTCTAGCACCAGTAGGGTATCCATCATTGAACCCATCTTGTAATGAAACTTCTTTTGTGGCAGTGATACCTTCTAAATAACCTGCGTTATGTTGATCTCGTTGAATTTTGGTGGTTTGTGATACAGAATTGTTTGATTCTTCAGAATCATCGAATGGGTCATCGTGCTCGGAAATGGATAGATGGGCAGGGAGCTTAGGTGGTAATGGTACTGCGTCTGATTGAGGGAAGTCTATTCCATGCGGTGTACTCATATTTTTCTTTCTTATTATTGATGAATGATTAATCAGAGGTTATGATTAGAAATAGATTACCAGGGTTTGACACAAATTCTTTCAAACCTCGCGTGTGCAGTGCAGTTAATGCGGGATGCCGACAAGATGGTGCGGCGTTGTACTATTATATTAAGTGCGGCGTAATTCTACTATTTCCTGTTTAACAATACGTGACTAAGTAGCAGTTTACATTCTACAATTTGCAAAAAAAAAAAAACTATATTTATATAGAAAAAAAAAATTGTATTCTAATGAAAAAATACTATAAATATAAATAAATCGCCTTCCCTTTTTTTCTGTAACTACCAGAACGAGCACCATCCAATAAAATGCTGACATAAATTTTCAATATTAGTAGCTTCTAAAATCAATTTATCAACTTGCTGGTCAATTTCCAAAACTTCTTCATTATTAAAGTCAGTACCAGATAATTTTTGTTTAATTCTTGTCAAAACAATTTCACTTCTCTTTCTTCTTCTTTCTGCCCCATCTTCTTCAACCTTTGATGCTTCAGTTTGATCAATATTAGCTCTTCTCTTTAATTCACTTGGATCGAAATTTTTTGAATATTCATTTGTTGTATCTTGTTTAGTAGTGGTATTATTATTATTATCATTGTTATTATTCATAATTCTATCAACTGCACCATTTTTTCTATTAGCATTTGATGGATCGATTTTTGTTGGAATTTCAAACCCCCAATTAATTAAAGGATCATTTGCAAATGCTTCCAAAATTGCTAATAAAGATTCACTGTTAGTTCTTAACAATCTCATAACATTTTCACATGTAATTTGATAACTACCTTCAATACCTGATACTTCCATTGCAAAAGTTAACATTCTTGTTAATCTAAATGGAACTTTTTCTGGGAATTTTTCTCTTAATTGTGCAGCTTCAAAACAATCACCAAAATCAATATGAATAACTTTACCAGTATATTGATCTAGCATTAAATTAGATGGATGTCTATCACCTAAACCTAGAATATATCCAACCATTGACATCGTTGCTAATGATCTTGTATAAGTAGTTCTTCTATCTAACCATGCTTCACTTGATCGACTTTTTAACCATAATACTCTATATAAATCTTGACCTCTTGTATTATCTAATGCATAAGTAAAAACTTCAATTTTTTGTAGATGTGTTAATGCATCATAATCTGGTGCCATTTGAACTAAAATTCGGTGTTCAATATTTAATAATAATTTCCCTTCTCTATATTCTTTAATTAATTGATGCATAGTATCAGCATGTGGTACAAAACCTAAAATCCCGGATTTTGGTGACAATGGAATAGCTGAGTATCCTTGAATATTTAAATGTCTTCTGAAACATTCTGGATCATCTCCTAACAAAGTATTAACTAAAGAGAATAATTGCATAACTAAATTATCTTGTCTAATATCTTCATGACCTTTTAAGATAAATGTATATAATTTACCATCGTCACCTCTAATCATAAATTTTCTCGGTCTTTGTTTAGATGGAATAATTGAAAAAGTTGTTTCAAATCTATATATAAATGGATATGATTTCCCTGTTTCATAATACCCTGGTACAGCAACATCTAAATCGAATACTTCCATTAATTTGGGACTAACATATTGTAATTCTAAACTATTGAACTGTGTCAATTGTTTTGTTAATCTTTTGAAAACTGAATAATAAATTTCCCAGGCTTGGTTTAATTGTGTAATATCTCCCATCCGTTTATAATTTAATACTAATTCATATGCATCATGTAAATCTCTACCAAAAGCTGTTTGAAAAGATATTTCTCTTAAAGTTTCTGGACCTTTTTCTAAAGATCTATGTAATGGTTCTAAAGTTTGAAACATTTTTTCAATATTATGCTCACCATAATAATATCTTGATGCATCTTCTAATCCACCATACCATTGTTCATGCCATAAAACTGCAACTCGAATTAATTCATCTGCCACTAACTCTGATTCGTTAACAATTTTTGGTGAATGAGCTCTAATAATATTAACAATATTTGTAGCTGCTTGAGATCTTGTAACACTATCAGATTTTACTGCCACTGTTAATGGATACACCAAAGCTTGTGGATGTTTTTTGCCCAATTCAGCTAGTAATCCATGTAAAGCTTTTGCAATTGTCGGATCAGTTTGATGAATTCTTGAAATTAATTGTGGTACAACTTCTAACCAAACTTCTAATAAAATTAATTGAAATCCATCGGCTATTGCAGCTGCAGCTTCTTGTTTCCCACCATATGTAAACCATAATGTCAATAATCTTAAAGTATCTTGTAAACATTTCCCAGCTTGTGATAATGCAATCGAATGGAAAAATCCATTAATTGCTGGTGCAACAAATGTTGGTAGTAAGTCTTTTGGAACTGAAATTGCAGGAATAGTAGTAGTTTTAACTCTTTCAACACCCTCTTCATCTCTATAAACAACTTCTTGATTAATTTCTTCTCGATGTTTTTCATACATTTGGACAACTTCAAAATTTGCCAGTGCCCAACTATGCCATGCTTTATACCATTTATTATCAAAATGCGTAGCTAATAAATATGCTCCCAAAACAGTTTCTGAAATTGATCGTTTCCAATCTTTTCTTAAATCAACTAACCATTCACCTTGTTTTAAATAACATCTTGCTAATAATTTAGTGAAATCTTTAATTTCTGGTGTTGCATCTGGTCTTTCGCTTGGTAATAATTGTTGCCTTAAATCAACATTATTTGCCAAATTTAAATCAGCTGCCATTCTTGATGTAAATTCTAATAAATGACTTAAAGCATCTCGTTTATTATGAACTGCCCACATATATTTCAATTGTGCATACACAACATGCGGATTAGCTCTTGCATAAGCTTTCCCATCATCATTACTTGGTGTTTCTAATAATTGATTTAAAGATTTTTCAGCAATACCGAATCTTTTACTCTTTCGACATAAATTTGCAAATTTGATCCACATATGCATATCATCTTTTGGATCAACAACTAATGCACGGACTTTTAACATTCTTTGCCAAATATCAACATTTCGTTGACACCCTTGTAATCGTTTCATCCAAGTCTTTCTCATTAATGGTTGTAAATGCCGGTTTTCAGGTTTATTATATTCAATAATTTCTTCCAATTCTGATAACATTTGAACCCTAACTATAACTCCATATGCACGACTATAACTTTCACTAACTAATGCACTTAATTCACTAATTAACAATTCCCTTGCTTTATAAATTTCTTTAATAGCTTCATCTTCATTATGTCTATGAATTGCCAAAATTGATGAAAAAAATGATCGATCTGGCGAATCTAATTTCATTACTTTAATATAACTATTCATTTTTTCCCATTCACCCAATCCCCAAGATCCTGCTGCAGCTAAAGGTGCCATACTTCTTTTAACATCATTAGTTGCAACTGCCCATTTTTCTTGCGCAACTTTTGATAATTCTTCCCATTCTCCTAATGCATGTAAACATCGCATTCTACCTAAAGTTATTTCAACAGAATCATCCGTTAATGCTCGATTATTATATTGTTGTAAAGCTTCATCCCATCTTTGTAATCTTTCATACCAGGTTTCTTTTAATTGCATTTGGAAATGTCGCTGTGCATGTTTCAAAATACCAATTGCTGCATCATCTTGTTGTAAATGATTATTGACAGTAATTAATCCTTCAATTGTTTGTGTAGTAGGTTCTTGCATAAATTCCATTTCTTTATAATGTAAAGCTTTTGCAAATGCATGACATTTTTGTGCATAAACTGCCAAAGTTCTAATATCCATTGGTAAAGGTTTTTCATCATGTTCCATAAATTCTGCCAAATTTAACAAAACTTGCAACACTTCTGGTGGCATATTATTACTTGTTAAAGCATGTTCAATTGATTTAATTAAATCCTCTTTATATTGATCATAAATTTCTTGCCAGCAACTGAAAAAACTGGCATTAAATAATTCTTTAGCTAATGGTGTATAAACAGCAGCAATACCAGTACAAGCTCTAATAGCATGTGAAGGACTTTCTTTTAATAATTCGACACTTAAATTTCTTAACCATTCTCTCCAATCTTCTTTTGTTGATCTATTAGTAATATCCCATGCAAGTTTTAATTGTGATTGATTAATTGGTAATTTATTTGATGAAATATCAGCTGGTAATATATCTTCATTTCTGAAATCTCTCTTTCTTGGTGGATTTAAATTTTGTGGCAAAGGCTCACCATTTAATAGTTTTGCAACTAACTGTTCATAATTTGATGATTGGACTCGATTTTTGGCTAAAGTTTTATTTATAACTTCAACAAATACTGTAAATTCAGACCCCATTTGATAACACAATGAACATAATGTTTCAACAGAAACTCTTTTTAATTCTTCATTACCAGTACTAATAACTCTTAATAATGGATGAATAATTCTTGATGCCATATCATTCAAATTAACTGTTCGGCATAAATCACCAATTGACTCAATAGCTGCTACTCTTAAAGTAGTTGGTGCCACTTCAAACATTGCAACAACATTGGGGATAACCAAATGAACATATTCTTCAATATTTGATCCAAAAACAACAAAGCTATTCATAACTCTTCTTCTAGCCTCAGTGGTTGACTTTTCACTTTGTAAAACCCCAACCAATAATGGTAATAAATCTGGAATATAAATTTTAAATTCACCTTCTAATGCAATAGCAATTTGATCAATCAATGTAATAATTGATGGTTGTAAAGTTGGATGATGAAAATACTCATTAATAACAACAAAAATTTCATCCAAATATGATCGAATATGATGCTTAACTGTTTGAACTACTGCAGTCAATTGGCTGAAAAAAAATTCAGTCATTGACATTGAACTTGTTTTCATAACACCAATTAACCCTGGAATAATTTTATTTAAAAATGGTACACATTTTAATCCCAAAGATCTGAAAATAAATAAAATTGCTTGTGCAATTGTCATATGGTGTGCTGATAATGACTGATCACTTAGTAATTGCATTAATGTATTTATAACGACTGTTGGATAATATTCATCAGAACTTGGACTAATACCCTGAATTAATAATCTCATATCAGTTGGAGTATTATTGATAATATCGCCATCAGTCACTTCCTTTGTTTCAACTTCCCTCATTCTATAAGGATCTAATGCACCCAATGTACCCATTAATCTAACAACTTCATGTTTAACTTCAACATTTGACTCATTTTCCAAAATATTAGTTAGTAATTCAAATAAAACGGGATATTCAACTAAAGGATCAATAACATAACCTGATGATGTAGCCAAATTTTTCATAGTTTTTAAAGCAGCATCTCTTCTAATTGATGAGCTTTGATCTTGAAAAGATTCTATAATTAATGGCATAATTTGTTTAAAATATTGTTGCATATCTTCAGCACCAACTTTTGATACTTCACCAATTGCTGTGATTACTGAGGCAGCTACTTGATTATTTGGATCTCTTGCTTTGGGGATTAAAACATTTAGAATTGATTTAACATATGGTTTAACTAAACCTTTTGATGATCCAATTAATGCTGATAATAATTTTGCACTTTCTTCTTTAGTTCGATTATTTTTTGAATATTGTAATTCAGTTAATAATTGAATTAAAGTTTTCCTTAAACTTGGAATAACATATGCAGGATTACTTTGAGTCAACCTACCAATTACTAAAATAGCTGCTTGACGAACTTTGAATTTTTCATCATTTAAAGCCATGAATAACATTCTAACATTTTCTGCTTGAGTTAAATGAGGATCTAAAGTATTATTCTGTAATGATTTTAAAATATCAAAACGAATTTCTGGAATTTGATCAGTAACTGCAACTGTTAATAATTTCTCAATAACCAAACTAACACTTTGTAATGCATAAGTACTTGTTTGATGACAAATTGGATCATTAATGTATAAAGTCAAAGTAGTAGATGCAGCTGCTTTACGAACATTTGGGTTATTATGTTCCAAATAATGTAATACACAGTTTTTGACAAATTCACTTAAAGAATAACCTCTAAAATCAAATTCACCTAACATTCTTAATGCTAACGCTATCATTCGATCTTCTGTCATTTCACCAGTGCCATCTTTATTTAACATTGATTCTCGATATTCTTTTGCTGCTAATGCATTCATCTGTAAAGAAGCCTTTGGGCTACCTGGTGGTCGAAATTCATTACCACTCAATGTATAACTTAAAATATTTAACAGTCGCTCTTTAATTGAAATTTGTAAAGGTGGAATATAAGTAATAAAACTATTCAGACAGTTATTTAATCCATCACTTAGTCCACATGCAAATATCAGATCTAGAATTTCTTTACTAATATGTTTAGCCAATGCTTGTTCAACTGCTTGAGCTAATTTTCCTAAACAATCAAAAATTGCACTCTCTTGTTCTTTTCGAACTCGCCTATATTGTTAGTTTTTATTAATTTAATTTTTATTTATACGTACCCTTTTGCACTTAAACCTTCTCTTACAGCTTCTAAAATGGGTTCTAGATAGAAACTCATATTACTTCTAACATTATACCCAACTTGACCGATTGATTCGAAAATTAATGATCGATCACCACGATCTTTCTTCAATAAACCCAATAAATATGCCATGCTATCAACTAAATAATCTTGAACGAAATCATCTGGATTATATTTAGCCAAATCTGGAATTATTAAAATAACTGTTCTTCTTATTAATGGATCTTTGGAATCTTTATACCTTAAACAGGTATCACAAACTTCTTTATAACGAGTTTGCATAAACATACCTGATGATTCCAATAAGTCTCTATAAACCATCAAACTTGCATGAACAGATTCAACAGTACCAATTCTAAACCCATTGGCACTTTCATCCAAGACTTTTGTGAACCATGGATGATCAAATTTAACATCTCTTTGAAAAATAATTTTTAATAATTCTTTCAGGCATTTTGCTGCATCAACTCGAATCATGACTTTTTGATCTCTTAATGCAACCCAAATATTATCCAAGATTTGTCCAATATATTGATAAATCAATGTTGGTGAATGTTTGGCAACACTTTTAATATTCAAAACAGCTGCTAATCTTCTAACTTCTTGTCTATCAGATTGTAACCATTCCAATGATCTTTTCATATCAAAATCAACCATTTCTTTAGCTAATCCACTATCAACAGTTAATTTTCCCATGGTCTCACATGCTGCTCTTAAAACATCTGTATCATTAGTTAAAACTACTGATCTTAAATAATTGGCAAACCTTGTAATTTTAACTGCAGTTTCTTCGCCTGTATCTGCATCAATTAATTGATCAATTGCCAAAACTGCACCAATTCTAACATTTGGGTCTGCACTTCTTAAAAATTCAAAGATTCTTTTGTTAATGTCATTGTTGTATCTTGTATAAATATCTTGTGGTAATTCTGGTGCCACTTCAACTAAATGGGTTCTCAAGTCTCGAGCTGCTCTTAACCGCTCATCAGCAGAACTATAATTTTTCTAGTTAGTTTTGTCTTTGACTTTTGTATAATGCACATACCGTGACCGAAGACCATTAAAAATACTGTCTATAATAACATTGTCTGAAGAGCTTGTTGCATTCGACATTATATGTTATTATTCAATATTTAAATGTTCTTGGGTGAATAATAATAATCTCGTTCAATGTCTATAAAAATAAATAAATATGATCGAAATATAAAAAAACTGATAAAGAATTAGGCTTTTTGAGTGTTAAGGATCTTTATTGTTTGAATTGTTGGAGGTAGCGGCGGAGAAGACTGTTGTAATTTTCCCACAAACTTACACTTTGTAAACACTTTTTGTGGCACAAGAAAAGGATTTAAGCGTGTTGGGATATATTTAAGCATCATTAAGGTTCGAATTGGGCTTTTCGTCATCGGTACCATACCCATTATTTTCTACCGATCTAGTTCTAGTACTTTAGTACTGTTGAAACTTTAACGTTCCTTTTACACGCCCGCGAAATTCGAATTTTTATTTATTCCTGCCGCTTGAAAAATTTATTGCTTGATCTATTATACCAGCCCAATATCTTGATAATCCCATTTGAATAGTATACTGAACTCTGAGTATAATGAGTGGCAAAGCTAGATCCACTCAGCTCAGACAACTACTGGATGGATTAAGAATTAATGCATTACGAAGACAGAAAGTTACACATTTGAACCAGGTCAGACTACCAGCCGATGATTTCGGTTTATTTACCCCAACTGAAAAAATGATCTATCAAACCATCTTTGGTGGTAAATATTATAATAGTCAGGCAGTTTTGGGTAAGCATTATAACAGGGTTAATAAGATGCTAAGTTTAGGATATAAACCTGATCCTGAAGGAATAGAACCTCCATTTCCTGATGTATCTCCACAAGCTAAAGAAATCGAAAATTGTATAGATACAATTAAAGCATATGATTTGGTGTTAATCTTAGAATACAACGATGAGCTAAAACAACCATTATTAAGTAAATACAGGCGAAGGAAATTATTTCATAATGGTAAATTATTTAGTGGTGATTCAATGTCAATCAAGGCTGCATTATGGGCTGTAGATAAAGTAGATCCATTAAGTTATTGGAGATCCAAAGGTAAAGCTAAATTACCAGATGTACAATTAAAAGAAACAAAGTATTTATTAGCTGGTATATCAACAGAAAATATATCAGGTAATGATATCGAAAAATTGTTTAAAAAAGATGAATTGATACCTAAGATGGCAGTATTAAGTTCAAATTTGATTAATGAAAAAGAATTAAAAATTTTAAATGAAAGTATTGAGAGCCCTTGGAAAGAATATGATGCTGTTGGTGGAGCTTTAGCGGTACTAGCACGTCGTAATCTCACCAAAGGCGGAACTGGTCCTGGAAATCGATTTTACTTAACGGAATCGGACACAGGTTCAAGTTAGCATTAAATTTTCACCTTTTTCTACTCTCCACCATATATTCAACTTTAGAGTTAAAGTTAGAATTTTAAGCGAACAATCTTTAAAAAATAACAAAAATATGGCAGCTACAAGATTTGTGGGAACAGTTTGGAAAAACTTTCTAGAATCTGGTGGATTGGAATCTAATTTGTTAACTGGGTTGAAATTAATCAAAGCTACCCCAGGCCAGGTTCAGTTGCAAATGAATATTGAAAAGAAGCATACTAATAGATTAAGTATTCTTCATGGTGGTACTATTGCAACTATTACAGATTTAGGTGGTTCATTAGCTGTTAGTTCTCGAGGAATGTATAGTACTGGTGTAAGTACTGATATTAATGTAACATATTTATCGTCGGGTGGTAAAGTTGGAGACACTATTGATGTTGAATGTAATTGTGAAAAGATGGGGAAAAATATGGCATTCACATCAATAAATTTTTTTAGAGATGGTCAATTGTTTGCAAGAGGTAGTCACACAAAATATATTGCTATGGCCATAAATTATGTAAGTACAGGAAACTTTTCAGGAGAATATTACTAACCAAAATAGCCAAAAAATGAACTAGAACAGTTCAAAAATGCATAAATGCTATTTTATTTATTAGCATGGTATAGATGGATGAAATAGAACATAAAATATGATTGAAATGATAGAACAGTGATTCTCTTTGGTCTGAAATTTTAACTTATTACCATGCATGGCAGTAGAGCCTAAGAAATCAGATTTAGTCCGGGTAACCTTAGATTTTTTGGGATCGCTAATATACCGGCAGTATCCCTGGTAACAAAGCTTGAAAAAGGTTATAGCAAAAAAAAAACAGCCAGCCGCGCGCAACCCAACTGATATCTATCAGCCTAAATGTCAAAATTCCCAAAAAAGCTTGTACTTTATGCATCTCTAGTTTTATTTACGCAACACCAAAAAAATAATCCACTTTTAACACTCCTTAATAAACTTAACCCAAACACCCCCCTTTTTTTGTTTAGACTTTTTTATTATTACTTTGACGATTCCATCTGAAAAACTACGGAAATATTATAGATTATAAGCTATTGATTCCGAATACTAAGAAAAGACTCAATTCGTATTTTTATTTTGGAAGGTAGAACGAAGAAGTGTAGGGGAAAAAAAAATAATATATATTGTTGCTGTTCCAATTTATATTAAATTTTTAGGAAACCAATTTAGCTTTCTTCTTTTTAAGAAGTTTTTTTTTTTTTTTTCAACTATTTTTCTCAACAAATACATCAAAAGTGTCTACTAAATCAGAATCCTCATCAGAAAAATCAATTGATTGTATCAACAATATTGGCAATAGATCTAATCAGGGTATAGAAAAACGGGATCAATTTTGTGATTTAACAACCGCGAATATCCCCAATAATTTAAATAATAGTCCAACTCCAGTCTTTCATTCATGCAATATAAATTATATCGAAAATAATTACAATACTAACACGAGTAATACTGATACTAACCAATATACCAATAATAATAATAATAACGATAAAGACGAAGATTTACCTCCACCTCCTTATTCACCACCTGTAACTTATATAAACGGAATGTCAGTTTCACAGCAGCAAACACAGCCAACTCAAGAAAGCATTATCACACAGGTTCGACAAAATGGTGATGAACCTGTTTTATTTCAAGGTGATGAAGAAGATGATAATACATTAATTAAGATTAATCTGAGAGGGATAGAATTCGAATTAACAAAGCATGAAGTGGCGAACTTGCCAGAATCAATCATAATAGGTATAACAAATGGGATTGTTATGCAACCAAATAATAGACCGAATGAATCAGATCAACAACAGCAGCAGCAAGAGGAAGGACAAAATATACAAGAGCCAACACAAGATATTATAAATTTTTCACCGGATTGTTTACAATATACTTTAAATATTTTAAGGCAAGTTGCTCAAGAAGTTCCAAGAATCAATACGCCAGATTCTGAGAATTCATTAGAATTAGAAGAAGAAGCAATCACAAGAACAAGCATGGCATTAAAACAAAGTAGAAGAGCTATTATTGTTTTGAGAGAAGATTTGGATTATTATTGTTTACCAGTCTATAAAGAAATTTCAAAAGAAGAAATGAAAACTATAAAAACAAAATGTGGCGAATTTTTAATATCACAAAATAAAGTATTTGCAGGGTTGAGAAAATCTGATGGTCCTGGTTCAGCTGAACAACATTTAATTGAAATGTTATGTTCCAGTGGGTTTGATATAAATGATGAATGGGGGTTTAGGCAAAGCGAACCAGATAAAACAGTGATTAGTAGTCTATCATTAACAAGATTATTAACAAAAGATTCAGATACAGATCAGCAACAATCAGCAGAAACGCTATTCCCACATAAATTGATGTTATTTTGGCGGAAACCAGCAAGAAAATGCTGGTGGGATACAACTGATATAAAGCTTGATGAATATGATCAACCTATTAAAGTGCATATAAGACGTGTCTGGACGTTGGAGCTGTCTGTTGTACGTTAAATTTTTTTATTCTTCAAGCAACAGTAATTAATCTATTTAATATAAATTGCTAATTAATTCTTTTAATATTATTATCTCCTTCTCAGTACTGCTGTTTTGTATTATAGATTAGACTTTTACTCAAATAGAACCTCCAGATGATTTAGAAGTTCATTTTATTTAATAAAATCAATCTTGTTAATTTTGAGAATACTGGTCTAGTTATGGCTAATAAGAATGAACAAATCATAGAGCTCTATCGTATGATTCTTTTTCTTTCGCGATGTTTAAGTCACGCGTATTTAGATTCGCGTTGCTGAAACTTTATCAAGAACTAAATATTCCACGACAATTGATATAATTAAGTAATAGATTAATTAAGTCAAAAATTTATGTTATATCGCTTATAAATTGGTGCCTGTACTGTTATGTCAAATTAATATATCAATTAATTTGCAAGGTTATTCGAAATTTAGATTTAGGATTTAGAAATTAGAAATTAGTGCAGTCAGTATTATAAGTTGACCAGTTAATTATAATTTTAGCTACACATACGTTCTATTCATTTATAAGTAGATATATATGTGCTTACAAAAATAAAGATCTTGAGTATCTATTTGTATTTATAAAAGCAAATTATCACAAGCTTACTCTCTGTTTTCGAACCAGTTTAACCTTAATTCGACAGAAAATATGTTCTAAACTTGTCTGAAAGACCGTTTCATAAAGGTTCGAATATCAATTACAATTGGTTCAGTTATCCTACCTTCAAGGTTCAGTTTTAGAAATGAAAATAGCGACCTGAACCTTTAAATGTGATATATATATATATATTTTACAATTTATCATTACTATCTAATTACTTAGAAGTTATATATATATATATATCAGTATTTACTGGCAATGGCTTTATAAGCCTAGCACGCCAAGGTAAGTTAAGCAGGGCGCATTCGCGGGTAACAATATTATGTTAAACTCACAACGCTGTTACTCAAGCATGCCGCAAACCTGCAACAGTGAAACCTCTCAATGCAAAGAGCTCGAACAATTTTTTTTTTTTTTGTGAATAAAAAAACAATCACAGCAATTTTCTAGAGATTTTTTTTACTAGAAAAATTTTGTGACTTCTTGATTTTTTTTTAACTCTTCACTCTTATTTTTAGCTAACATATAGGAACTAATCCAATAAATATCACATATGGACACAATAAATGAATTATTACAAAGATTAGATATCCATGAACCTCAAACTACTATTCAAACTGCCGATTCTTCTTCCTCCTCGGCTAGCTCAACCCATCATGAAGAATTAAATAGACCCAAATTAATGAAATTTTTAACCAAGACACCTTATTTAACTATTGATGACGGTGCATGGCAATTGTTACATTCTAGATCTGTTCAAAGCGCGTTAACAAGTCGGTATTTACAACAATTAGCTGTATTATGTGATTTTTTGGAAAAGTTAATGAGATTCGCTGGTATAACTCAATATAATGGGTATAAATTTGAATACAAAGAAGATTCGAATTCAATAAATGGATGTGGCAGAATCACTCATGTTATGAATAATAATAACACTAGTTTAACCCCATTTATTCTATTCTATAATACTATTGAAAATGATGAAATTGTTGTAAAAAATTTTAAAAGAGATTTTATTTCAAGATTAGAAACTGGGAAATTTCAATATGGATTGTTCTCTGAACCAGGGTTTAGTGAGCTTTATATTTATAATTCACCTGATCCAAATGATGATTTCCAACCACCAGTTTTAGTTGAACCATATATTAGATATGTTTATAGTGAGGACGATATGGGTAATAAAGAAAGACTAGCAGAGTTTATTGAAGCATTAAGTTCATTAAGATGTGAATATGATTTATTGGAAGAAAATTGGAAAAAAACACCTGAATTTCATGAAAAATTTCGAACTGAATTTATTATAAATTAGTTTTTTATATATTTATTAATTGCATTATTTATTTTATAATCTTTAAACTAGTATTATTATTTTTTTTTTTTTTTTTTGGTTAGGTATTGAACAATCAAAAGTGCTTAAGCTTTTATATTGAAATTTCCGATAAGAGATAAACAATGCGGCTGACAATGTTCACACCCTTGTATAGACAGAACTCAAAATTATAGAGATTTTCAAAACTTATTAGCGAATTTATAATTTTTTCCTTATTTTTGAATTCTCTCGACACTCAAACAAATACGCTAGATAATAAAAAAAAATGCTACCAACTGCTAACACGCCTATGAAGAAAAAACTTGAAACGCCATCAGAACCATGTACAAAAATATTAGATTTTGATAAAATCGATCTAGAAGAAAAACAATTACCATATTATATGGTAGATGAAGAAAACATTTTAAATGCTCATGCACATGGTGATAGGCATTTAGAATCTGGTATCATCAATCCCGCTACTATTACTTTAGATTATTGCTTTAAATTAGCTGATATTTATATTATATCAAACCTAGATAATCAATCATTTTGGTCATTAATTGGAAAATATTATTTACCAGTATATGATTTTTTAAAACATGTTTATACTTTTAAATACTATAAACATACTAGTCATCCAGCACCATTAAGATATATTTCACAACAAGAGCTTGAAGATGGGAAAGATAATGATATGATTCGATCAGAAGCAAA
This sequence comes from Blastobotrys buckinghamii (nom. inval.), assembly GCA_030579975.1. Classification (NCBI taxonomy): domain Eukaryota; kingdom Fungi; phylum Ascomycota; class Dipodascomycetes; order Dipodascales; family Trichomonascaceae; genus Blastobotrys; species Blastobotrys buckinghamii (nom. inval.). The sequence goes on from JAKTSB010000029.1 coordinate 108,473, forward strand.
TTATGATAAAGAATTAAAAAAATTCAATTTAGGAAAATCTAGATATAAAACTTTAAAAAAAATTGTTGCATGTAAATTAATGCGGGATATTTTAGATCCTTCAAATGTTAGCATTAAAGATATTATTTTGACACCAGAAGAAGGTGATTTACCATTTGGGTTTCAATGTTATAAAGTACCTGATTCCTTAAGAATCGATGATAAGCATGCTGTTGAAAAAGATTTCCAAAGCGATAAACAATTATTTACAACTGGTCAAAGAGCTAAATTAATTTTTAGATGGGTTATTTGGTGTGCTATTTATGGAATGATGGAAGCTTTATCATTTTCATTATTCGGTGATAGTCCTTTTAGTAATAATCAACAGAAGAAACATGAAGAATTGGAAGAATTTTATAAAGAATCTAATTCATATGATTGTTTACATCGATTTTATGCAAAAAGTTATGTATCACCATATTGGGAAAAAAAAAGTTTAAAATATGCTTGGAAAGAAGTAATGAAGGGTAAAGGTACTGTTAATTATAATTTAAGTTTTCCACAATGTAAAGATTATGTTGATTGGTTCAATCAACCTTATAGAAAAAAAATTAGAACAAGTAAAGACCCTAATAAAGATCCAGAAAAACTAGAGGATATTATACCAACTGCTAAATCATCTGGATTAGATCAATTTATGCATGACTTAACTTATAACTGTTTTGATTCACAGCATGTTTATATTTGGACAGTTAAAATTGAGGATGTCTATGATATTGGAGTATTTGATGATGATGAAAAGGATCCCGATAGAATTGAAGATCCTATTATTAGAATTCCAAAAAATTCATGGTTTGAACAACCTCGAATTGTTGATATATGTGAATGTAGAATAGGAGCTAAAGCAAATACTGATAATCATGGAATAAGCTCCAAATTTTTAGATCATGACTTTGAATTAGATGATGAGGTGGAAGATGAAGAAAATTATGAAGTTGGAGAAGACAGTATTGAAGCATACGATAAAAGAGGTAGATCAGGTCATTCATCAATGATTAGAAAACTAGATGAAAATGTTGGTAAAAGAGATTCTAAAGTTGATATTAATCGAGGTAGAAGAATTGGTACGCCAATTGAATTGAGATTAAAAGATGAAAATGAAGAACAAGCAGATGATGAAAAAGATTCTGGTTATGATTATGATGATTCAGATGAAATATATGATACAACTAACAATAATTCATCACATGAAAGTAGCGATGATAATAGATTAAGGCCAGTTAAAGCTAAAAAGCCACCACCTGGTGAAATTGAATCAAGAAAAATTGTATCACAAGCAAACCATATCTTAGCCACAGCTGCTGTGATCGCAATAAATAATAGTTTAGATGAACCAAGATATTTCCATCCACCAAATTCATCATATTTAGATCCGCAAGCATTGAATGTTGCAACAAAGTTGTCAAAAATAGCAATTGAAAATGATTCAGATCTAGATGAAGTTGTTAAGAATTTAGATATACCACCTCATAGATGTGGATGCCATAAAGAACATCGAGTTTGTAAATGTGGCGAAAATTGCTTATGTCATATATTAGACCCAATTCCTGGTCAGGAAGATGAAGAGTTTAATCCAGATCCATCGGATTATGATCAAGAATTTGATGATAATGGTAATTTAATTTATAAAAGGAGTAATGGTTCTGGTAATAATGGTTGTTGTGATAATAATAATTCTGGTGATAATGGTTGTTGTGGCAATAATAATTCTGGTGATGATGGTTCTAATGATAATTCTGAAAGTAATAATAATAATGACAGTAGCAATAATGGAAATGATACAATGGATATTATATATACAAATCATGAACCTCCAAGATTATCAACACCAAATTTCTATTCTGACACAAATACTAATACCAATAATTATACCTATAACCAAACTGCATATCACACTACTCAAAATAGTCTACACATTGATGGGGTGTTAAATTCAAAAAGGAATGAGGTGACAAATGATAAAGAACATTATTATACGTTCAAAAATCCTAATGATTTGGAAAAGGGAATAGATAAGGGGGAGTTAGAAAGAGATAATGGAAAGGTTAAAGTTGAAGAAAAGAGACATTCAAAGGTCTCAAAGGATGTTAAAACAACTGTCTGTGTAAAACCAACAAAAAGATCTAACAATGAACCAAAACCAAAAATAGGAAAATCTCAATCAATTATTATACCTAAGATAAAAATAGATACTAGTTATAATACTGAAACTTGTTGCAATAACACTAATAATAATAAAACAAAACTAGATCCACCAATTAAAGTTACAAATTCAACTGTTGATTCATATTCCACTTCCCATGAAATTGATCATCTACAACATTCTATTACAAATTTAATATCTCAAACAAATATAAATCCAATCCAAAATAAAACTAGATCATTAAAAAGGTTCCCTACAAAAGCTCATGGTAACAGAACTAATAGTAGAATTTTAAAAAAACCAAGAAGAGCTAGCACTACAATTAATAAATACCCAACTTATACCAATTGTCAACCATTAAGATATTATAAACCTGATAAAGTGAGACCAAATGTTAGCAATAGGCATGGGTCTAAAAGTAAAAAATCAACTAGAAATAGAAATATTAGTGTAAAAATTGATAATTCAATTATTCCGGAAGATGAAGCTATTGATATGACAAATGATGAAATATTTAGTGACAAAATCAATACTAATCAACAAAATAAAATGACTGAATACATCACCAAAAATGGTCGTGATGATATTAAAAATCAAAATAATATAAGCAATAATAATATACCCAAATATTTTTCTACCATAAATGATATCACAAACTTCAATATCAAAAAATCTCAACAACCTAATTATTCTAACCCAACATTGGAATCTATTTATCAATCAAATTATACAATCAATTTACTAACGTTTGCTTGTGATACTAGTACCAAATCTGTGACCAAAAAAAATAAATTCAGAATAATACCTATAACAACCCCAGTGAACATACCAAGAATTTTATCCAATGATTTGATTGAAATGCATACAATAATGATTGAAACCTCGATTGAAAATAGTTTAAGACTCCATAGTCAAACAATAAATCAAGGAATAACATACCTTGAAACAATAATTACAAATCTATCTAGTAATTTATCCACAATTCAACAAGATATTTCATCAAGTTATTCAGAATTAACAAGAATTGATCAAGAATCAATTCAACAAGCTCAAATAAGAGACCAAAGAATTGAAACATTACAAGAAATAATTGATAGACACGAACAAATTTTTGATAGAGAATATTCAGAATATAGAAGACAATTAGATGATTTGGAAGTTTTTGACTCATTACAATCAATTGAAATAAATTTGGATATGTTAGCAAAGACTAATCCAAGTTTATTTGAAGAATTCTTAGAAAATGAATCAAGAATGGAATGGATTAGTGCAAGATTTTATAATAGAACTGATGAAATTAGTAGTATTATTGGATTATCAACAATTATATTAAATTTTGATATGGCTGAAAGAGATAGAATCGAAGAAACCAGGTTTGAAGTACAAAATTTAATTAATTCACGTCAAAATTCTAATAGTTTATATTTTGACGGATTTCAATTTAGTCCTGGTAGTTTTTTTGATGATTTGGGTCCAGGTAGAAGAAGAAGAATTATTCTAGATAGAAGAGTTGAGTTTGAGTTGGCACAATTAACTTTAATTGTTTTAAGAAGGATTTTGAATCAAATAAGAAATTTTACTGAAGAGGAATATCAACGATTATCTGTAAGATCAGAATCACCTGAATTCATTCAACCTAGAAAAAAGCATGAAGGCTTTACAGGAATTAACCTTGAAGAATTGAACTCAAATGGTGATACCAGTGGTAGTTTAATCACTGGATCAAGTAACATCCCTCAAGGTTCAGTTAAAAACTTAAGAGATCGTTATGAAAAGTTGATGATTAATGAAAGTACAAGTACTAATTTCAATACTAGCGCAAGTGACCAAGTTGTCAGTTCTAAAAGTGGTAATAGTAATCGAAGCAATAATGATACTACTACTACTACTGCTACTAATAATAATAATAATAATGGATCTTCTAAACATGAAATCCAAGATGATGCGAACTCTACAAGAAATCGCGATACTTTTGAACCTTTAAGTGTTGATAGAAGAGTTAGTGAAGCTGAGTTTATGGATACTGATCATCATCATTATTATGATAATCAAGGTGATAATATTGAGAATGTTGATAACAAATATGATAATCAAGTTGAAGATCAAGATGGGTCTGATGAGGATGGAGATACAAGTGTTGGAACCAAGAACGTTTCAAATGAAAATGAGGGTGAAATTGAAAAGGAAGATGGAAAAGTAGGAAGTGAGGCAAATTCGAAAACTGAAAAAGAGAATGAAGAAAAAAATGACGATGAGAGAACAGAAGATAACGATGATGGTGTGAATGACTCTTTTCACTCTATTAGAGGTAAACTTAGATCTTTGAGTAAAAAATTTAGATTTGGTCATTAGCACTTTTGAAATAGTAAACAGGCTGAAAGGTGAAGTGGGTTGGTTTTGATCGAGGATAAGAAGACTGTTTATTTTTAAAATTATTAAAATTATAGACTTTATTGCAAAAAATTTAACTATATTATAGATAATTTGGCTAATTAATTTTTTATATATATAAACTTTATATTATTTTTTAAGAATTATTGTAATAACTAAACCTGGTAACTTTTCTATGTTTTTTCTTAACATTATAATTAACTTGTATTATTGAAAATTACTTGAGTAAATTTTTGTGTTTAGATATCTAATATCCTCAAATTTGATTCCAAGTCCCAATTATTCAAGTAATAATTTGAACCGCAAGCATATATATATGGGTTGACAGTAACTCGCACAGTGCAGTTGTAAGCTTCATGATCTGTTAAGAGTTTACTAAAAGCACATCGATACGTGCACATATATAGTTGGACATATACAAAATATTTTGTAAAGCGCAGAGTATTACTCTAGTTAGTTATTAATATCCTTTAAGTTGTACAATGTGTATACTTACTTGCCAAAACAACCATAACGCGTACGTAATGAAACACGAAATCGCGATGCGCACCCAGCCAGCCACATGCAGCTAAGCGGAATTCATAAAAATATTGCCATATTATATATCGCACTATTTAACCATGCTCAATTAATGCTTGAGATTAATCTTATAGTCCCAGTATTCTAGACCAAGGTTGCTCGATATCCTGAATTGGCAATGTAAATGAGATTGTATGAATACTAAGTGTAACTGATTTGAGTGAGAGAAGTAGGAACAATATATGTTTAACTAAAGAAAGAATTAATAGATAGTAATATAATTAACTACATATGTAAGCACCAAAAGGAAGTTCGTTAAAGTTAATAATCGAGAGATATAAATATATAGAATAACAGTATAATGTGATTTCTAATACTATAATGAGAATTGTTAACTATTATGAGGACCATAACATGGATATCGACTATAGTGTGGAAATCTCAACACACATGCGGTCATGCATAAGAAAACCAAATATTCAAACTTAAGTGAGCTTAACCACCCAAATCGATCCTAATTAACCAATTCGTCTACGATAAAATAGAGATTTTCAAACATTTATAAAAAGAAACTAATAAATAATCATATACTAATAAAAACTTTACGTAATAAAAAAACAAACAACATAAAACAATAATATCTAAAACATACACATAATAAAACAATAATAATAATAATAATAATCTATCCAAATGTTCATATATATATAAAAGGATACAATGCATCACCTTCACTATAGCTATTCATTAAGTTCATGACTCATTTCTTCCTTAACACTTTCCAGCAGCCCTTGTTCCCCAACTCCTCCATTATTATTGGATTGCTCTTCTAATTCATTGGGAACAAAATAACCAGGTTGATCATAATTTTGTGAAACTGGTACCGCAGGTGTAGCCACACTGCTACCATTACTACTAACATTATTCAAATCATATCCTACCACATTTCTTGCCAATTGATCTGGATCTAAAGGTGAATCCATACTACTACTTCCTGGACTATAGAATTGTTGTGAATTAGCTTGACTTCCTAATTGACTATTTGGAGGTACCAACGGAGGAGGTGGATGTAATTGATGATCAAATGAAATTGACTGTGATGATGATAATAAAGGTTTAGCACCACCACTTGTTAATGATTGCTGGAATACAATTGATGAGTTGGGACTAATATTAGCTTCGTTTGATACGGGACTACTACTAGTTGCTTCAGGATTTGATGATTGTGCTTGTTGCATAACTGCTTGGGCTTGTGCTTGAGCAGCGGCTGCAGCAGCTGCATTTGCAGCAGTAGCTTGTGATGTATATGAATGAGTTATTGATCTTGCTGCTTGTTGCATTTGTGCTAAATCTCTTGAGCTTGCTTGAGAACTTGATTGTGAAACTGGTGATTGAATACCACTTGAATATTCATTCGATGAAGAAGATAACGGTGTTAATTGAGATTCATCAATTTGAGGATCACCAATTAATTTTGTTGAAATATCCAAAATCCAAGGATCTCTTAATAATTCTACAGCAGATTGTCTTTGATAAGGATCTCGTTGTAAACATTTCATTAAGAAATCCATTCCTTCATCACTAAATTGATCTGGACTTGGTAATTGTGGTAAATGTCCAGCTGCAATATGATACATTACTGCCCAGTCATTATCTAAATTAGCCCATGGTCTTCTACCAGTTGCCATTTCTAATACACAACAACCAATACTCCAAATATCTATACTACCATGTCGACCTGAATCGGCACCAGTAATTACTTCTGGTGACATATACATTGGCGTACCTGTCATACTATTTAATCTTGTTGATGCACGTGGAGCAGGTGTTGGTTGTCCATCACTGTCATCATCTTCAATTTGTGCATTCTTATTACCGGATTTATTCCCAGCAACTCTAGATCTACCATTTCTTGCAATAACTTTAGCACCACCAAAATCAACAAATTTAATAACACCAATGTGATCTAATAAAATATTTTCTGGTTTAATATCACGATGAACAATTCCTTTACCATGTAAATATGCTAAACCTTCTAACATTTGTAATGTATAAACTTGAATAACTTGTTCATCTTCAATTCTACCATATTCTAATAACGATGCTAATGAACCACCTTCACAATATTCCATGAAAATAAATACTTTATCACGATGAACTTCAACACCATAATATTGTACAATATTTGGATGTTGTAACATTTCTAATGCAGTCATTTCATCTTTAATACTTTTCAAGCCTCTTCTAATATGAGAATTATCTTGTAGTCGTATTTCTTTAACTGCCATAACCCCGCCAGTATCTAAATTAACTGCAGTATAAACACTACCAAAACTACCGCCACCAATAAATTGCCCTTGTTGCCACCTAATACTCATTTTAGAAAATGAAGTTTGTAAAAATGTTAAAAATTCACTATCAGTATTAGATATATCCAAAATTTTACCAATGAATTGTTGATTTCTTGAATCATCAATTGCATCCAATTTTTTGGCAGTTTCAGCTCTTGATGCAAATAGTGCATCATCATCATCATTCGATAATCCAAATTCATTCATTCTTGACCTTGATACTAATTCAGCATTTCTCTTTCTTTCTGCTGCCTTTGATCTTGCACCCATAATATCAAAATGTGAAATTAATAAAGTCATACAACCAGCAACTTTAATTCTTAAATCATTAAATTGTTTGTCACCAATTGCCATAATATTAACCCCTCTTGTCATAATCATAGCAAATTCTAGCGCTATAACAGTCCATCTGAAAGTTTTATAATCAGTTGGGATACAATCATCACAAATAAATGTTACCCATTCAATTGCTAGAATAATTAGTTTCATTGCAACCGCACCTCTCCTATTAACTTCCATAACATGAACACCTCGTTGCCCAAATTCTCTTGCAAATTTAAACATATTATGAATAGTTTCTTGACACTCATTTTCTTTTTCCAATCCACCATGATCTCTACATAGAATTCTAAACCCTGAACAGCCAGTAACAACACTAATAGCTAATCTGAAAAACATTTTTTTAATTTTCAAAAATTCATTATTAACTTTTGTTAAATGTGACCTTGAATCAACTGCAACATCAAATGTATCAATTCCAGTACTCTGTCTTGCTAATAATTTTCTGACATGTTTTAAATCTTGATTTTTACCCTCAGATACTAATCGAATTTGTCCTGGCTTTAAATCAATATCAAAATATGGAATATCTAAATTAAAAATTTCACCTTCCCATACTAATGGTTCTTGAATACAAAAGACAATTAAATATCGATCTGGTTCATTTAATTTATAATCTTCAGTTCTTAAATAACCTTTAAATAATTGCTCAATTGATTCACTTTGATTAATTAATGATGGACTAGCAATTGCATAAATCCCAAATTTTTCAAATCCACCAGTATAAACTAAAAAATGTCCAGTTTCTCTTAATGAGTCAACAAAAGTTTTCAATTTACTTGGTTTAATTGTATATTCTGTTGAATTTTCATAATTAGAACATAATATTCTATATTGTTAGTAACTTTTTATCTTTCATTTATTATACATACCGATAAAATCTCAATAATTTTCTTTGGAAAGATCTCACATTTACCATTGTTGTATTAAACCATCTTTCAACTTCTGGTACTGTCCAAACTTCAGGGCCCTTCATTTGACTATCCCAATATGCATATAGTTTGTTTAATAATTTAAATTCTAATGAACTAAAAGATTGTGCAACTAATAAATCTGCTCCAACAATTGTACTACCAATATCCGTTAAAAAGTTGTATTGAGCTTCTAAATGATCACTTTCTTTGAAAGTTAAATACATTCTAGAAGTTGCCTTTGATTCTCTTAACATCTTTGCTTGTAATAATTCTAAATAATAATCCAAACATTCTAAAATTGAATCATTAAACGTAGATTCTGTATGGTTAACAAAGACCCATCCTTTATCGAAAATTGGAGCAGCATATTCTTCATTTCTTCTAACAATATCCACACTTAATTGTAAATATTTACCCAAATCAGTGATCATTTGATCAACAATTAATGCAGTTGGATTTACTAATCTTTTTGCATATATTAATCTTAATCTCATAACTTCTTGTAACATTTTTACTGGGAATTGCATTAAATATGATAATCTTTCATGAAATAACGGTAAACCTAAATTCACATAAATTTCTGAATATTCAACAGTTGCTGCTCTTGCTTTTTCAATTAAAGGTGACATTGTTTTTTGTAATCTATTTACAAAAATTGATTCCAAATTATCTTGCTTTAACATTGTTTCAACTAATGATGGCCTATCATCTTCAGTGTCATTATTTGGTTTAATTGTTGGATCAATTTCATCATTCTTGGTCCATTTTCTTAATAATTCAAATTCTTGTGTAATAGCACCAGTAATATTCAGCCATGCAGTTAATGCTTCTAATCTTAATTGAAATTCAGGATCTCCATATGGTTTACATTCTTTTTTCATTGTCGCCAAATTTTTCCATAATTTTTCCATTTTTTCAACTTTACCAATAATCGAATCAACTTGTGCCACAGTAGATTCTAAACTTTCACCACTACCATATTGGATTTTGAAATCCCAAAATTCTTTAAAAACATGATCAGTTTTACTTCTTGCATATTCTAAAACTCGTTTTTGTTCATCAGCAGTTCTACAACATACTTTAGCTCTTAATTGAATCCACCATTCATCTTCTTGCATTAAGGCTCTAAATTCAGGTTGCTTTTCTAATCGATCTTTTTCACTTTTAACAACTTCACCAGTTAAAACAGAACTTAACATTGCTTGCCATTCTAATCTTTCCTTTAAATTATCATTATAATCATCCATTTCACTTAATGATTGTCTAATTTCTAAAAATCTAACAGAGCTTCCTTTATCAGTATATTCATCATCAAAACTTGTGCCAACTCCTCCTAATCCTCCAATTCCGTTGTCTTCTTCTTCTAAAAATTCATCATCATCATCTAGTAAATATTCATCATAATAATGTGTTGGTGTACCCCTACTATGCAATTCATCTAACATATCTTTGGTTAATTTTCTAACATATGCTTCTTCTTGAGCTTTATATTTGGCTTGAGATTCTAGCTTCCGTTCTTCAGCTGTTTGTGAAGGTTTTGCTACTGCCTTTTTTAAGGAACTTTTTTTATTATTACTAGTAGTAGCATTATTGGTATTATTATTTGATGGACGTCTTTGAGGGTTATAAGTACTTATTGGAGTTCTTGAAGGACTTGAACCTGCCTTTGATTTACTACCATCAGGATAATGTGATTCTATAAAATATCCGCCATCACTCTCTTTCCTTGGTTTGTTTATACCATTATTTGCAGTATTAATTTTGGTGATATCATTACTAGAAGCTTCAACACTCGGTGATGGTGAAGATGTTGTTTGGGTATCAGTATTATTACCATTAGTTATTGATCGTTCATCTTCACTACTTGTACTACTACTTTCGCTCCCATTGTGTTTATCATTTTCTCCAAATACTTGTACATCCCCTGCAAAACTAATTGCTGTTTTTTTGGGAGTTTTTGATTCAGTCATTTGTTCTTCTTCTTCTTCTTTTTCTTCGTCGCCGTTTCGTTGTTCTAGTTTTGCAATAGAATGTCGTTTTGACCCACTTGAATGTCGCCGCAAGTCTTTACTACCACTACTGCTGCTACTACTACTGCTACGTCTACTGCTTCTAAAACTTCGTCCTCTTTCCGCGAATTTAATTCGACGTTTTTTAATAAATTCAAACGTTTTGTCCCACACTTGATTATTTCTTGTATTGATCGGCTTATTATTTTATTTGAATTCAACAAGCTATCTCTTTAATGAATACCCGTAAATTCCTTCTATAACTGTCTTTTTGGCTTGGTATCACTAGTGTTATTAAACTAATGGGAAAATTGGATGATGCTTGATGACCTTTGTGCGTTTATTGGGTTGGGTGTCTAATCGTATCAGTTGGAATTGTTCGAATGTAATTGAGAGAGGGAGAAAAAAAAAAAAAAGAATCCCGCCTATAGCTATAGAAGTTAAAATAGTGGGTTATTTTTTGTCTGCAATAAACTAAACTACAGTACAGTAGTACCATCCAGCTTATATTTAGTACTGCTTAAGTTAGTTTATTAAAGTAAAAGTCCGCTCCGATGTCTCACATTATTGAATTATTTGGCCCACAACCTGTTAATTACTGCTTAAAAAAAGCGTAAATTTTTTACACTTGGTCGCAATCAACTGCTTTCATTATGTACTAAAGCTACATTCGTGTGTGCGCATTTACTTACTAAAACATTAATCAGGGGAAAGAAAATACTTCTAAGTGCTTAGAAGTGGCAACTGTCGGTGAGCTTGCCTATTTGAGGTAAAAATGCCGATCCCAACTACCAAGTGTGGCATGTTTAGGCTGGTATAATATATCAACGGTTTTTATAACGCTTAAAATGTGATTACGGCTTGAAAGGTGCAAAATCAAGTTGAATACGCTTAACAATAAAGTTTTGGTTGAAACGAGATTGTGATTGATTAAATTTCGAAACGGTACAAGAAATTGACCTAAATAAAATTTCCCCCATTTCGAGCACGCAAAGACGTAACCCATCACAAAACACGCTTGAAAAATTATTTATTCACACATTGTTGTTATTGAAATTATTAAACAATTATATATAGTGAAATAAAGGACAATTCAGCGGATACTAATACCATCTACACCAAATAGAAGTCGCGACTTTTTTAATTCTCCATCTCAATATATCCTTGTAAAATAGAGTAGCATACAATAATAGCATATCTCCAGCATATTAGATCAGCATAGCATAACAAAAGATGACAGGAGGACTGGTGAGTGGACCACATTTAGATGAATGTATTGAAAGATTATATAAGAAAGAACTATTGCCAGAAGTTGCAGTTGAAGCACTATGTTCAAAAATGAAAGAATTATTAATTAAAGAATCGAATGTTGTACAGTTAAGTGCACCAGTAACAGTTGTTGGAGATATTCATGGACAATTTTATGATTTGATAGAAATTTTTCGAATAGGAGGGTATTGTCCTGATACAAATTATTTATTTCTAGGTGATTATGTTGATAGAGGGCTATTTTCAGTTGAAACTATTACATTATTAGTTTGTTTAAAATTAAGATATCCAACAAGAATATATTTAGTTCGAGGTAATCATGAAAGTAGGGGTATTACTCAAAGTTATGGGTTTTATACAGAATGTGTGAGAAAATATGGTTCAGCGAATGTTTGGACTTATTTTACTGATATGTTTGATTTTTTAACATTATCTGCAGTCATTGATAACTCGATTTTTTGTGTTCATGGTGGATTATCACCTTCAATACAATCATTAGATCAAATTAAAATTGTTGATAGGTTTAAAGAAATACCTCATGAAGGTCCAATGGCTGACTTAGTTTGGTCGGATCCTGATGTTACAAGACCAGATTTTAGATTATCACCAAGAGGTGCAGGTTATACTTTTGGGATGGATATTGTTAAAAAGTTTTTAAGGAATAATGGTATGTCACATATTTTAAGAGCTCATCAATTATGTCAAGAAGGCTATGAAGTATTATTTGATGATAGATTATCAACAGTTTGGTCAGCTCCTAATTATTGTTATAGATGTGGTAATCTAGCATCAGTATTAGAAGTTAATGTTAATGGTGAAAGATTTTTTAATGTATTTGATGCAGCTCCTGAAAATGCAGAACATATAAAGTTTATGAATGATGAAGGTTCAATGATTGAAAATCCGAATGGTGGTTTATTAATGCCCAGACCTCAACCAGTTGATTATTTTTTATAACATAATCTAATTATAACGAAAAATTAATTATTAATATTATTTATATATATACAAAGGAAAAAAAAAAAAGAGCAATATTATACAAATGCTTGTAATGCGGATTCTAATTTTGTTTCCATTTCTTCCCATTCGGCTAATGGATCTGATAAGATTGTAATGGCCCCACCAGCACCAATTCTCCATAATTTGGTATCTTCATTTTTATATTGAAAAGCAGATCTAATAACAACAGACCAATCTGCTTCATCAGTAACAGACCAGAATCCTGAAACACCAGAATAAATACCTCTACGTGGATGAGTTTCTAAATTTTTCAAAATATCGACGGATCTAATTTTTGGTGCACCAGTCATTGATCCTGGTGGTAAAGATCTTGCTAATAGATCAATTCCCAGATAATTTTTTGGTAATTCACCTTTGATAACAGATACTAGTTGATAAACTGTATGATATTCTTCAACAGTCATTAATTTATCAACTCTAACATTATCGACAATTTGATTTAAATCATGACGAATTAAATCAACAATCATAAGATTTTCACCTCGTTCTTTTGGTGTATTTAGAATTGAATTAGCTTTCTCAAAAGTCATTTCGGACGATTTTTTTACTGTACCTTTAATTGGTCTAAATTCACAAGTACCATTTCTATCCCATGACATGAATCTTTCAGGTGATGATCCAACTAATGTTGAATCTAATAAATCAATAAAACATGAATAAGGTGATGGATTTCTTTTTAATAAAATCTTATATAAATCCCAAGGATCTAAATAGTCTGGTAATGTAATTTCAGTTTGAGCTGTTAAACATAATTCATATGATTCACCTGCTAATAAATAATCTTTACACTTTTCAATATTTTTGATATACTGATCTTGATTTGGAAATTTAAACTGAGTTTTGTTAGTAAAATATTCTTGGCATGACATTGGTGCTTTGGAAATTGGATTTGATATTTGATCTAAATTTGATACAAATTCTTGTAATTTAATACTCATTGTTGATAAAAATGAATCGTCATTTAATGATACTAAATACATTTTATGATGTTGCTGATCGATTAAAATGGTTTTCTCAATATCAGCTAAACTAACATCAGCATAAATTTTTGAATTCAATTGTTCCAAAGGTTTATCATATGATGCATTTAATTCATAACTTAAATAACCAATCAATCCACCAACAAATTTTGCATCTGGTGGACCAGCACTATTTTTATACTTTTGTAATTTTGGAACCATATAATTAGCTAAATATTCATAGATACCTTTTTCACCAATTTTTTCTTCCAATTGGTTATTACTTTTATAAAAATTAATAAAAACATGTTCTGGTTTATATGATAAATAATATGTTAATAATTTTGTAACATTCGGTTCTAATAATCCTATAATAGACCATCTACCAGGTTCACTACCGGAATTTAATAATGTAAAATCGTATCCTAATTCTTTAATATAATCACATACTTGAACGGCGAAACTTGAATATTTATCAATATTATCAGGTAAGTTAATTGATTTATATGGAATTGGTAATTGTGATAGCTCGAACTCTCTTTCTAAAGGTTCTGGCTTAATATCATATGTTAAAATATCCTTCAAAACATTAATAGATCTATTTTTCTCATTATATTCTAATGCCTTTTGCCAAAATTTTTCGAAAACTTTTTCACCATTTTCTGAACATATACTTTCTGGATGATATTGAACACCCCAAAATGGTTTTGATTTATGTTTACCTGCCATAACAACTTTTTCATTTTCATCTTGAACCCATGCTAATTTTTCAATTTTTTCATCACCACCAATTGCATGTAAACTGTGATATCTGATACTTTCAAATGTTCCTAGCCCTTTAAAAATATCTGTACCAGTATGTTCAATTTTACCTGCTTGACCATGTTGAACAATTTTTAGTCTTTTGATTTCACCACCAAATCCTAAAACCATTGACTGAAACCCTAAACAAACGCCGAAAATTGGTAATGGTTGTTCTAATTGCCATAATAATGGTAGCACACCAACATCATCTGGATTATCTGGTGATCCAGGGCCAGGACCAACTACAACTGCATCAAAAGAAGGTAAAATTTCATACAATTTTGATTTAGCAATACCATCATTTCTAATAGTAACAACTTTAGCGCCAGTTACTTTTTCAATTAGCTGAGCTAAATTGAATGTAAAGGAATCATATGAGTCGATCAACAATACATGTTTCATCTCTATGTTATTGGTATTAGTCTCAGTATGCAATTGGGTCATCAATACGTTCGAAATGTTATAATTCTTAAAACTTTAGAAAAATATGAAGAAAAGTGAATGTAAAAAGGTTAAAAGATCTAGAATTTAATTCTCGACGAGGCAAGAAATTTATTTATTGCAAGCTTAAGACTTTTGAGACCCAGAAGCCTGGGGTAGTAAATTTTTTTTTTTTTTTGTATACGCTTATAAATTTTTTTTGATTCGCCCGTCTATTACCCTGGTTATATTAAATTTCACTTTAAAAGTAATGACCCACTAAAAACTGTTTTACTATTTTAATTTTTGATAACGGTTTTGTTCTATAGCCGTGCGATCTTTCGTTAATTATTTCTATTAAGTATATATGGCTCCAAAAGGATATCTTTCAGGTAGTTGCGATATTTTTATTTGCCTATAGTTGTAGATTCGGATAACGATGTATAAATCATGATATATAACGGTAGTGTCAGGCAATGCTCATTGTAAATAGAGGAAGATCGGGATATGTTTCAATGCAGGTTGCTTCGGATGGTACTAGCTATAGCTCGTATTTTTATAAGCACAATTTAAAGCTAACTTCCGTATATATCCACGTATAACCACTCAAATTTTATAAATATATATACCTGAAATTACTCAATTATTAGCGTACAAATCTTGTGAATGATTTTATCAAATGGATTTCAGCCTTTACAGTTCCTGAGGAAAACTACATGTAGAGCAACATCTCAGCTCAGGATAACCTGCAAGTGGATAACCGGAAGGCTGAAACTTTAAAGAAAGATCTGAGCCTTCAGTGGTAGCTCGATAAAAATCCCTAGAAACTTTTCAGCGCCGCACATTACCAGCCCTGAATTCTGCGAGCAATCTCTACCGGAAATCTATCACACTATCATTTTTTAGAATCAAAAATCTTCGGATCGGAGGTTTACCTTTCAAAAAGCTTACACCCAGCTCAAGCTGTACTAAGCTACTAAACAACAGTATAGAACTGAAAGATCCCAAAATATTTTCACAACGACATACAAAATTTTTCAACGAAAGACAAAAATCTTTCAAAACCAATCATAGCATAAATACAATAAAAAGATGAAACCATCCCCAATCACTCAACTTTTAAGACCATGGAAAACTTTTCGAGATGGTACACCATTTTACGGATTTGGTCGAAAAGGGAACAACAGATGGTCATTAAGCACTAAACAAGGTAACAAAAATTTCTATAAAGGTACTGGTTCAACAGGTATTGGTAGATGGACTACAAGAGGTAGATATATTATTAATTGGAATAAAGTTCGAACTTATAAAGTTCCAGCTGGGTTGGATGAATCACCATTACAAGCAATGGTTTGCCAAACTAGTCCAATGTTAAAGCACACTTTTAAAGGTTATGAAAATGGGGCTATTGATGGGAAATTATATATTCAAAAGATTAAGGAGTATGTTGAGTATGGTAGGGCAGAAGCTCCAGACGCTCAAAGAGCTGCCGATAGTAATGTTGAAAGAGGTTAAGCTTTAGGTCTTGGAGGAAAGGGGAAATTGTTTTAAATTATTTATGATTGTTTTGTTCACTTGTACATATTAATGTTATTCTATTAATGCATAGTAAAATAAGTTCTATCTCAGCCGTAATTATTTATTTGAAATATTGTAATATTCATTGTAATACTAATGGTAGATATCACCTAGATATATATAAAAAAAAAAAAAATCCCATGATCTTTTAAAAATAATAATCTGAACCAATTTGGGACTAGACGAAAGGATCTTGATAAACAGTACACTAGGTTATCATTATATCCTTCAATTAGCTCAACAGCTTTTTTATGAATAGTATAACTCTAGATTGGAGTTATGATGGATCTCATAGTCAGCTAAAGTAATATGATCAGCGAAAACATGGTGACCTTTTTTTAAAACAATCTTTTCTGCTGCAGTACCGATTTGATAAGCTAACAACTTCTTGAAATCTCCAATGGTATCATCAGGTAAACATTTAACGCGCACTTTTTTACCAACTCGATCATTACAATACACTTCGATCATTTTTTTAATTAATCTGTGGCAATGATGAATGTTTTCTAAGTGTGAATTTTTGGTGTTGAATTTTTTTGAGATAAATGTTGGTACAGCGCAAATGATATTACTATTCAAGCGCTAGTAAAGATAGCTCCATAAAATGCTCTTATCAAAATGCACAACTCGAAATTTAATTAGTCTCTGTATTATCTATGCATCTAGATTTTTAAAATCGCTTAGTGAATTGTTCTCAGTAATTGCATCTAGTTGTTTATTACACTTTAAATTGGCCTACAAATGTATCATTATAAATAATCGTAATATTTCATAAATTTAAAACATAAACATATATAGCACTAGCCTTGGTTAGTTAATTATAACTCAATAATAATTTTAAACGGTCCTCGGGGATCCCATTTGCTGCGATCCAATTTATACTACAAGCGATTGGTTAGATACGATTTACTAGTTGTCGCATATGGTATAGGCTTTTATTTTATAGTTAATTATAAATAATAACACTTCATGCATGCATGTGCCGCTGTGTTTTGGTATGCCTATTAGATGTAACTAAAATTTAGCTAGAAATACATCACGTATCAGCCGTATACTTATTTCTGAGTTATGAAATATATACACATAAGGCACTGTAAACTTAACTACATTGACCATAAATTCACCAGTCCAATGCATCGATCGAAATTGTTTTTCAACTATATTCAACCCCCTAGCTATTCTTACTATAATCAAAATATCATTTTTAATTACAAAAGTATTGAAAACTAGGAATTCTTCCAAAATGATATTTCAAATAACTCAATTATATTATAAAAACCTACCTAATAATTCATGCTCGAAAGTTCAATCAAGCCTCATGAGGCTTAAAAATAATAGAACAAACAAACCCCAATAATACGAGTACCGAATATAAAAATACGAGAACGAGAACAAAACGTCCGATGGACCGAGTGTGTTCCGCTTTGAGCGCTACTAATTCGTTTACCCGGCTGCTACAAGTAAATTTCCAAAAATTCCCGAGCACACTAACCAATCACAATCAACTAATTTTCAATTTTTCTAAAATTTACAGGCCCCGCTTGACGCTACTTGAAACCGCTTGAAGCCCAGCTCAAGCGTACGAACTAGCCAACCAACGCTCACTTTATAAAAATTACCAAATAATTCAAAGACAAAAATCTTTCCAAATTTTTTTGAAGTGAAATTTTTAAGCATTAAACTTTCCAGGCGCTACAGCAAACACTAGCCGTCTCCCAATCACCAATAACCATTGGTAAGTGAAAATTTACACTACATTTCCCTTTTTTTTTTTTTTTTTTTTCCTTACACCGGCTTTTTTCCCTCTCTTCTTTTTTTCTTCTCTTTTCTCTCTTCTTAAACCACTTTATTACTATTCAAAAAGGTCAATCATTAGCACAAGCACACAACATTATATAATTTAATACAAAAATGCTTGCTGGTTTGTCATCTGTTAGAACTTCAGCACGAAAAGTTGCTACTTCAACCATCCGACCATCCATCAATGCTTTACAAACCATTTCTCAACAACAACGGTTTGTATCTAACAATAATGAACCAGTCGGTGGTTCAGCATCATACAAAGTCCCAGATTTCAGTCCATATTTAAAAGAAAATCGAAATAGTGATGGTAACAGAGTTTTTTCTTATTTCATGGTTGGTGCTATGGGTTTAATCAGTGCAAGTGCAGCAAGAGCAACTGTTCAAGACTTTTTATCAACAATGAGTGCATCTGCTGATGTTAGAGCTATGGCAAAAATTGAAGTCGATATTAGTAACATTCCAGAAGGTAAAAACATCACTGTTAAGTGGCAAGGTAAGCCAGTTTTCATCAGACATCGATCAGCATCTGAAATTGCTGAAGCTCAAAAAGTTAATGTATCTAGTTTAAGAGATCCAGAAACCGATGATCAACGTGTTAAAAAACCAGAATGGTTAATTATGGTTGGTATTTGTACACATTTGGGTTGTGTCCCAATCAGTGACGCTGGTGAATATACTTATTTCTGTCCTTGTCACGGTTCTCATTATGATAGTTCTGGTCGAATTAGAAAAGGCCCAGCTCCATTAAATTTGGAAATTCCAGAATACGAATTTGATGGTGACAACAGTGTTGTTATTGGTTAACTTTAATAAAACGTAACAAAAGAACAAAATGATGAATAATAAGAAGAAAAAAGTAGTGCTAATTTAATAACTTAAAAAAAAATTGAAAAATATTTAAAAAAAATTTTGTCCTCATCTTTATCATAACAAATTCGGGAATTTCAGTGTGTTTAATTATATTTTCGAAGAACTCCTTTTTCCAAGTAATATATATATATGTATAGAAATGCTAATTTCTGTTTTTTTTGCATTATTAAATTATTATTGAGGTATTATGATTAGGGGTGGTAGTTTATTATGTATATACCAAAAAGATTAATTAGGGGTGTAGAAAAATTTAACGGTCCTCGGTATTATATTACCGATGATTGGCTAGCATGACTCTTGTACTAATCTTGATATTTGACTGATGTAATTAACTTGATAAAAAACAGAATTATTTTCTATGTATGTTCAAATACAGGGTAAAAATGATTTGAATGATTTGAATTTTTTTAATAATTTATCATAAGCATACGATTGTTTGTTAGGTTGTGATAATGGTTGAGCCGCATCAGGTGAGGCGGTTAAGCATTATTATTTTATTTTATTTTGAACTCCGGGGTTTTGCAAGGAAATATACAAGAAAAGTTGTTACCAATGAACGAATGTATAATAATAAATATATATATATATATTTCTTGGATCTAAGTTGATAATTAATTTTTATATCGTTGATAATCTTTAAATTTTGCTTTTTTTGCTATGAGTGTATTGTGTAGGTGAATCAGGAAATTGACGAACCCTGAATACTTATAAGTAGTTTTACAGCAGAAGTCACTATACACTATTTGTATAATAAAGTAGATAAAATGAAGAACATGTCCAATGGAACCATAGACACTAAAATTATACTAAAATTATACTATAAATAATATTATTAAATACAAAAAAAATAAATTACAAACTTTGCTGAATGAATCCAAACAATGCATACTTTAAAATATTTAAACTTGCATCAACACAAGGAAAAGGATTAAGCATTCCCCATTTCAGTATCTTCATCTTCTGTTCTTTGAGGTGATTCCTCATCCTCAGTAGCCTGATCATCTTTCTTATTACCACTAGGAGTAGCTGCAGGTGTAGTAATTTTCTGTTTATCCGGAGAGGCGCTACTATCATCTTGATCTATAGTCTCCGAGCTATCATTCCCATTATTATTTTCCTCTTCTTCAATAGGTTCTTCTTCAATAACCCCTGCTTGATCAGTTTGAGTATCATCATCTTCACCCAAAACTTGTTTCTGTGGTGCTTTTACAGATAACCCACTTGTCCCCATGCTTAAAGTAGTTTGTTTAGCATCAACACCATTTGCAGAATTCAAATGTTTCCTTTTTTCTGTAACTTTTCTGAATGGTACTCTTTTTGGAATCATATCGGTTAAGAATTCTAACTGATCTACATTAGTAACTGCAGTTGCAAAGTCATCATACGTTAGACCTTTTCGTTTATCTGATTGTGCGCTTAAGTATGCTTGTTCGGTGAAATATGATGCAAATAGTTCCTATAACTGGTTAGTTTCCTCGTATCAAAAGAGAGAAGGGGTTTATCTGAACTTACTGTTGCAGCAGCTACTGCATAAACAGCACTATTTGAAATTGTGACGATATCATCATCTTGTTTCATGATTCTTTTGACTCTAGCAATTGGAATTCTTGGAGCTACTTTTTCTACTGTCTCTTCATTGGTATTGGATTTATCTAAACTCATTGTGGGTTAGTTAGTCAGTTAATTGTAATTGTGTTGTGAATGTGTTAATTGTAATTAGTGATAATATTCATTTGAGGTGTTGATAAAAAACGCGAGAAAAAATTAGAGAAAAAGGTGTGGTGATCCCAAAAGTTTGGAAGTTTTTTGCGCGTAGATTAATGAAAAAAAAGTAGGTGTTGCTGGTGGTGCTGTGCTGAGGTTCGCGTTTAAAACCTTAGAGTTTTTAAAGATTTTCAGGGCTGATAATTTGTAGGAATGCTACGATTTCTGTAGGATGTTTTAGAAGTAACAAAAGCGAATAAAAATACGCCATAAAAATTTGAATATCTCATCAGCTATTTCTCTAATAATATGGCACTTCTTGGCGCTTGTTAGCATCAAGGATATTTCACCTGGTAAGGCATGCATTATGTATATATATTTGTGCTAAAGGCCATTTATTTGTAAATAAAGTATATTATATATTAAATCTAAATAGATGATATCGTTATAATGACATCAAGAGTTCGAGTATTAAAATATATCGAATCGAATTAGAACAAAGTAATCTTTTCATTAAACCTAACAGGATTTACTGCTTATCTCAGTACAGCATTTAAAATACACGGACAATAAAAAACTATTCAGCCGCGTTATAAAACAGAGCCTAAAACCATATTTCCCGCCCCGGTATTTTAATACTACCCAAAGATCTTTAAACGCGAGTACCTCAATCTCCCAATTTTTCACTGGCTACTGTAGTTATTGTTGATCTGATATCTGTTATCTCATCAAACATCGATCTTACTAGCTAACTAGTTGCAGCTATTCACAAATCTATACAATTCATACCAAATTGACTCCAAAACTTTAGACAAATGGACCAACAGCCCAGTACGTCCACTTCTTCCTCAAACCCCACCACTTCCAATACTAACAAGAATGCTACATCAAGGACCCAAAAATACCAAGATTTTAGTACTATAGACTGGGTTCAAGAAGCAGAAAATGAAAATAAACTCCGCCAACAGCAAACCTGGAAAATCACTACTGCAGCACAATCATGGTTAGTTTTATCACTTATAGGTATATGTATTGGCACCATTGCAGCAATTTTAAATATTGTAACAGAATGGTTGGGGGATATAAAGACTGGTAGATGTACATTAGGATTCTATCTCAATAAAGATTTTTGTTGTTCAAATACACCACATGAATCATGTCCAGAATGGAAAGAATGGGCTTCTCTTACAATAATGGATTATTTTGTTTATATAAGTTTTTCAGCATTATTTGCATTGATTGCAGGGTTTTTAGTATTTTCTTTTGCTAAATATGCTGCTGGATCAGGTATATCTGAAATTAAATGTATTGTTGGTGGATTTGTAATGCATGGGTTTTTGGGTGATAAAACTTTGGCCATAAAAAGTCTAACGTTACCTTTTGCTATTGCTAGTGGGTTAAGTGTAGGCAAAGAAGGCCCAAGCGTTCATTACGCTGCATGTGTTGGTAATGTTATAGCTAGATTCTTTGAAAAGTATAAAACTCAACATACCAAAATGAGAGAGATTTTATGCGCTTGTACTGCTGCAGGGGTTGCAGTTGCATTTGGTAGTCCAATTGGTGGGGTTTTATTTAGTCTTGAAGAAATATCAACAAGTTTCCAATTGAAAACTATGTGGAAGAGTTATTTTTGTGCTTTAGTATCAACTGCTACTTTAGCAACTATTAATCCATTTAGATCAGGCCAATTGGTATTATTTAGTGTATCATATGATAGAAATTGGCATATTTTTGAAGTTATTCCTTTTATATTTATTGGTATATTTGGTGGATTCTATGGTTTGTTTACAACAAAATGGAATTTAAGAGCTCAAGCATTTAGAAAAAAATATTTGAGTAAATGGGCAATTGAAGAAGCAGTTTTTTTAGCAACAACTACTGCGATTATTTGTTATTTTAATCAATTTTTAAGAATTGATATGACTGAATCGATGCAAATTTTATTTAGTGAAGATTGTGATCCAGGTGAAGAATTGTGTAATCCAGATCATCGTGGTAGGATTTTATTTTCATTGTTATTGGGTATAATTATTCGAACATTTTTTGTTATTATATCATATGGATGTAAAGTACCATCTGGGATTTTTGTTCCATCAATGGCAATTGGAGCGTTATTTGGTCGTTTTTTAGGAATAATTATGCAACATTTAGATGAATATTTTAAATTTTGCGGTACTAATTATCAAGATGTTTGTATTACACCCGGTACCTATGCATTTCTAGGAGCTGGGGCAGCATTATCTGGCATTATGAACTTAACAATTACAGTAGTGGTTGTAATGTTTGAATTAACTGGTGCATTAAGATATGTGATTCCTACAATGATTGTTGTAGGTACTACTAAATTTATTAATAGTAATTGGGGTAAAGGTGGGATTGCAGATCAAGCTATTATTGCTAATGGATTTCCATTTTTAGATCCAAATGAAAAGCATCATTTTGGTGTAACAGTAATTGAAGCAATGACTCCTGATCCAGTTTATTTAACTGCTAATATGACAGTTACAGAAATTCAACAAGTTTTAAATAATGATAATCAAGATCATACCGGGTATCCAGTATTAAGACAACAAGATGAAGAAGAGGAAGATGAGAATGAAATTTTCTATGTTAACACTAAAGATTTGATTGATAATGGCTATAAAATCAACAACGAAATTATAAATACTACACCTATATTGACAAAAATCGATACTCCATTAGAAAGAGTTATTGAAATTTTTCAAAAATTGGGTCCAAGAGTTGTATTAATTGATAATTCTAATGGTCAATTGCAAGGAATTATCACCAAAAAAGATATATTACGTTATCAAGTTCGTGTTGAAGAATTGACTCATCCAATTTCAAATAATAATGCTGAACAATTAGAAAAAATGGTTTGGGGTTGGATTCTAATGTCAGTGGAATTTGGTAAAGGTATCTATATTAAGGTATTAGATAAAATACGGTCGAGGCGTTCGTAACTCTCTTTTATAAATTTTTTTGTACGAAAAGTTTTTTTTCAATAATTTAATGCATGAATGATTTTTCTCTCTTTCTCGAAATTTTAGTTGCATACTGCTAATACTATTCTTTTATGATTTTAAAAGTTTTGTGAGAGTTGTAAGAAGTCGTCAAAAAAGGCGCAGAAAAATATTCGAATTCTCATAACTAATAATGGTGGATTAAAAATTATAAAATAAACTGTAGTAAAAAATTGAATACTGAATAATTAATAATAATAAAAATAAATTAATAAACGAACTGATAATTTTCTTTTCAAGAAAGAATGGCTCTTTTTTTTTGATTTTTTTTTAGAGCAAAAAAAAAAAAAAAATAATACACTATTTAACGAATTTTTTTCTTGTGAAGCAATTTATCGATAGTCATCTCGTTCTCGATCATCAAATCTATCGTTTGTGCTAGCTGAGTTACCGGCACCACCATAGCTGCTTTCTCGATCTCTTGGTGGTAAATCTCGTTCTCGATCTCGTGGTGGTAGTCTGTCTTCTCTTGGACCTGGTGGACCTCTTCTATCATAGCCACTACCTCTGTAAGTATCTCTTGGTGGAAATCTATCATCATTACCTCCTGGGCCACCTGGACCACCACCATACCGATTACCATATCCTCGATCTCTATAGAATCGATCTCTTGAATCTCTGTCATCATATTTTGGTCTTCTGTAATAATCATCATATCGTCTATCGTCATAACCTCTTGGGGGACCTCGATAATCTCTATATCGTGGGCCACCACCATATCGATCATCGAAATGTCTTGGAGGACCATGGAAATGGTGGAAACCACCTCGGCCACCTCTTCTTGGTTTTGGTGGACCAAAATATTTACCAGGAGTTGGAGTTCTTGGTCTCTTTCGTTTTGCTTTTTCAACTGACAAATTTTTACCTGCTAAACTCATGCCATGAATATCTGTCATAGCTTGATCTGCTGCAACAACATCTGTCATGTTAACAAACCCAAATCCTCTAGATTCTCTTGTATGAGGATCTAACATAATTTGAACTCTTTCGACATTACCGTATTTGGCAAAAACTTCTTCCAATTCACTTTCAGTTACAGATCTTGATAACCCAGTAACAAACAAATTAGTACCTTCGTTTCTAGCATCTTCTTCATCACTATCAGTTGGTGGTGGTGGACCCCTTCTATCTAAACTTCGATCTCTTGGATGTGATGGTACACCGGATGACCCACTTGGTCCAGTTGGATATTCTCGTTCTCTACTATCTCTTAATTCTCGGTCTCTTAAATCATCTCTTTCTCTATCTCTTGGTGATAATGATCGTCTATCATATCTTGAATCTCTGTCTGGAGATTGTGAACGAGACCGTGATCGTTCTTCAGTTCGTTCAGTAGCTTGTCGTGATCTATCATACCCTAAGTCATCTTCATTGTTATTGCTAGCAGCAACTGGGTCTCTTTCGTCGTATTCAGCCATTTTTTTTTTGTTTAAGTAATTTGATACACGACACGAGATTATTGTGGTATTAATAATTGTTGTGGTGTAATGAGTGAAAAAAAAAAAAAATTTGTGAAGAAAATTTGTTATTTTAGTGGTTGAGATTTTTCTACTTTTAATTTTTCGCGCTTGCACTGCACTTGTAGTTATTTTGTTGTTGGATGGTTGGGAGGAATATTTTGTGTACTGCTACACCGCACTACTACTACTAGTGTGAAATTTTTCATTATTGAAATTTTCATTATAATATAGACACACATCTAGTACATTGTTAAAAATGTTTAATAGAGCTATCAAACCTAGTCGGTTGATGGCTAATACTATCTCACGATCAATAAATCCGATTACCAAACCCACAGCAAGCATTAACTCACTAACATTACAATTTCGAAACTTTTCAGTAACTCCACAGCCAAATGCTACAATTAATCAAATTCGTCGCACTGGATTATTCAAAATTAATAGAAAAAGAAGAAAAGCCAAAATTAGTGAATCACCAGATCTAGAAAACAATCCCCAAATGAAAGGTGTTGTATTAAAAGTTGTTATTTTGAAACCAAGAAAACCAAATTCTGCTAATCGAAAAGCTGCAAGAGTTAGATTATCAAATGATAGAATTGTTACTGCATATATTCCAGGTGAAGGTCATAATGCTCAAGAACATTCAGTTGTTACTGTTAGAGGTGGTAGAACAAAAGATTTGCCAGGTGTTAAATATAAATGTGTTCGAGGTAGTCAAGATTTGGCGGGGGTTCCAAATCGTCGAAATGGTAGATCTAAATATGGTACCAAAAAACCTCAGGAAAAAGCATAATTTATACTAAAGATGTATTTTTGTAAATAATAATATTATTGTATATATAAAAGAAAAAAAAAGGTATTATTAACGGAATCGTCTCCCAGTTGCAGTCTTTTTTTCTTTTTCTGCATTTTCTGGTTTTGCACGATTCAAAACTTTTAAAAACTCACTAACTCTATATCGCATTCTACTATGCATATAGGCTTTTGAACATTTAATATGATAATGGAAATAATCTCTAAAAATTTGAATATGAGAAATACAATTTTCTCTTCTTTGAGGCACTAAATGTCGAGGAAATAAAACAAATGTAACATAGCCTAAATCTTCTCCAACTCTAACACCTGGTTGATCTCGGATTTCCATTGGTGGCTCTTTATGAGAATATAATACTTGTGGTGCAGTTTGAACTGCTCTTCTTCTTGCATCAACAAATTCTTGCATGAAAACTCTACCAAAAATTCTATCAGTTTCATCTTTAAAGACTGTTGAAAAAATAACTGTGACACGATCATGTGATGGTTTAACAAAGATACTTTCTTCATCTCGATAATGAATTGCCATTACTTCTGTGTTAACTTTTTCTGGTGCATACAATTCAATTGATCGTTCTTGTGCATCTTTTGCTAATTCATCAAATTGTTCAAATGCTCTTTCAAATGGTGCTGCCATTGCATTTCTTTTTAATAAGGAGATTTTATCAATTAATTCTTGTCGTTCTTCTAATGATAAATTAGATTTAATTTGATTTAAATCTAATTCTAATGAAAAATTATAACCTGGTTCAGTTTCTGTAACATATTGATTATATTCTCTTTTTAAAACTTCATTTGCGCCATATTTAACTAAATCATTAAAACATTTGATATAAACAGAAACAATAATTCTAGTTAAATCTAATCTTTCTTCATCTTCTTTTGATGTTGGGGTAGAGATATGGAATGTAACATTATCAAAATCTGATACAATTTGATCAATTGATGAACTGTTTTCTTCCTCCTCTAATAATCGTTCTGTAAGGACGGATTTCAATAATAAATTGTGGTATTGTAGCATCAACATCTTGTGTTGTTTGTTCTTATTGTTTAGATACTATAGGTGTAGTGGGTGTGGTGTATTTTCGGAAAAGCACAGCAAAAACAAAAATACCCAATCCTATTCAAAAAAAAAATGGGAGGTTTAGTTTCTTAAGCAGTAGTTACTGCAATGTTTGTTCTGCGCCATCTCTACAATAATAATATTAGAGCATCAGCCACCGACCTCTCCGGGCGATAGTAGATTGCAAGCGTTAAACATCAGACATTTTATAAACCATTATAATTAAAACTAGAGAAAGAGGAGTACAAGTAAAATAGTATATATAAATAAATGATAAATAAGTCTAGTAAATCTGGATAAATAAAAAAAGTATATAACTAATCAACACCAGGGATCATATATGATTGACCTTTAGCACGGAAAAAATTTGGTAGACATGAATATCCACTCCAATCAAAACTGTGTTTTGGCAAACAAGAACAAGTTAGATTTTTTTCATCACAATTATCTGGACAGTGTGTGAAAGGTGGATGAGTATATCCAATATTATCAAAGAATTCAATTTGAGTACGATTTAAGAATAATGATACAGCAATTGAATGAACTGGTGCGTCACCCCATCTTTCATAAAAAAATCCACCACTTGTATCTAAATATTCAAAAAATTTCTGGTATGCTTCAGATCTCCAAATATCCATATCAGCAACTTCAAAGTTTGACCAAAAATGACATAAATTATAAGTATTACCATGATCATCTGAAATGAATTTAATCATACTATCTTTTGCAATATATTGTGAATTATGAGATAGAAAATTTTTTGTAACATCCCATAATGATTCGACAGTTTTGGCAAATTCTAGTAATGCAATATTAAACCCATATTTAATATCATTTTCTCTCATATATTTAAAAACATTATAATTAATATCACAATGTAATGTTGTTGAAGGCTCAACACGCCAATAATATTTATAATCTAACATTAAAGGATGTTTGAAAAAAAATCCACTTTCAAATCGACACATATGTCTATAAGATTCAGAATCTCCATAAATAATTTTTTGTTCTGCCATATCTTCTCTTGCTTCTCTTGCAATTGTTTGATTAATCCATTCTGGATATGACCAATGTTCTTTTGGAATAAGGCCATATTTAGTTTTACCAGAAATCAATTTTGAAGTTGCTTCTTTGAACTCATCAGTGAAAGGTTCTTCATTTAAAAAGACCCAATCATGATGATATCTTTTATTATATCTATCTTCAACACTTCTAATTGTTCCCATTAATTCACCTAAATCGCTATTTCTTGCTAATGTAATAAATGTGGCATTTTCAGGTTTTTCAATTTTTTGTTCTTTTTGTTCTTTTCGTTCTTCTTCAAAAACTTTAGGAGATTCTTTTGGTATTTCTGTTCCATTAGTAGAATCCGGTTTATTGTTATTTTTATTTAATGTCTTTTGAATTAATAATTGAAAATCAAATTTGTCTTGTAATTCTTGATACCTTGATTTTTTTGTGGAAGTTGGAGTAGCACCACTTAACGAATCATTAACACAACTTAACCCATTTGATAGTTGAAAGTAGCATTGTGTTAGTAATAATGATATAGCAGTGAAAATAAATAATATAGAGCACAATCGGCGATATGATCTAGCTGTCATTTTATTTTGGGGTTTTTTATGCAATTTTTTTTTTCTAGTGGTAGCTTTGTATGTATGGTGACAATACTGTCTATGAAGCTCGTAACAATTTACTATTCCTGTTGGTTATAAAAGCTATCGTTAAATAGGGAGTACTTTTTCTTCAATTTCGAAATGGTTGTTTAATTAATGCTAGTAAAAGTTTATGCTTGTTTAAATCTGGTCAGTAGATGTGTGTGTGATCACGTTCGAAAGTAGAATAGACTAGGTTTATCACGGAAACTTAATCTTTTGTATTTTTTGTTATGCCTAGTTCAGCGAAATGACTTTTATCCATCGAATCCTCTTTTGTTGAATGATAACTACTGAGAGCCAGCCTTGGTAGTATTAGTATTGTATCTGTATATGTTCGTGATCAAAAAATAAATGATGAAAAAGAGAGAAAAGAAGAAAGAAAAGTGTCAAATTTTTTGAACAGGAAGAGGTTTTAGTTTTATAAGAATACAATAGTTTAAAAGAAAAAAAAAATTATGATGGATTAATTCGAACTGATTCAGTCAGGAACAGAAAATTCTTAATTGTGTGTGTGTGTTCAAATTGTTACTGTAGGTGCGATTATAATAGGTGCTAATAAGGGGTCAGCCCATGCATTATTATTAAGGATCCATGGATGGACAGACTTGTGCAAACTCTCTAAAAAGGTACCTACCCAGGCTTTAGAAATGTTATTGACGTAGTCTGCAGGGGTTCCCGGCTAAGAGGGTTTTGTAAAATATCCAGTTCCTTAATTTTCCTAAACTGTGAGTTCTATAAAAATATAAACGCATCATTCATTCTTTCCCACTCCGAATCAAATAAGCTACAGGTTATATATCTAATATCTTCAATTTGGGTCTTATATATATAGTTAGATATGCTATTATCCAGAATATCAATATCATCATCAGGAAAGACCAATCTATACTGGTCTTCAAACTTACTTGCGCTTTGACCATGGCACCTATGCATGGTGGAACTCTAGAGATTTTTTTTTTTTCGAAACTGCTATAACTCCCACTGTGTTACTTAAAGGCTGGAAATTTGGTAAAATCCAATACATTGATTTACAGTATAGCCGATCTTAATTGCGAAATTTCATCAAAATTTTCAATCTGCGCATGCATCATTTTATGCATTATAATTAAGGCTTTCATGACATATTCACCTTTTTAAATTATCCCAGGACCTTCTACAATCATGGGTACTCAGCTTACTAAAAAATCTGTGAAAGCATTTCCTTTAATACATTAAATCAAACTTTTCACGGAATATATATACCAGAATCACCTTAGATCTGATGAATTTCCAGGGGCTTGCTATTCTGATTGGTTGAAGTTTTTTCGATCATTCAAAATCTTGAATCAAATTTTTCCAATGATCCAATGTGGCGGGGTTACGTTAAAGTGTGAAAAATAAATTATGTCATTATCATTGAATCTTAATAGCTAGGGCTTAATGGGTAGAGCGTAAGCGTACAGAGCAGTTTAAAGTTTGGGATTAAAAAAAAAAAAAAAACGGCGATCAGGTACGCGAACATTCTGAGTCTGGAAAATATTTCTGTTTCTGTGGTAACATACTTTGAACAATTTGAAGGTTTTGGCCGGATAATGTATGTTTAAGCAGTGGTTACAGAAATATTGTTTGGCAGTGAACTTTTGTTTTGGCAATGTGTTTGATGATCTGACTCAATAGCTCATGCTAAAATACCAGGTAGAACTTTCAAGTCCGCTCGCTAAGCTCTACAGCTAATTAAGCTTGTGACTGCCTTTGATGGATGTTTGGATGACCTTGGGACTTACATTGTATTAATCAATTGTAGGCGTCGAAATAGCAAGATACAACCATGAATATTTATTGTAAGACCAACCAGTAAGCTTCAAGTATCAGTAAAACTGATGCATCCTATGATAGGCCAAGGAGTACTCAAACCTCTTTTTGAACTTTTCCTAAGGCTTGAATCGGGTGTTTTGTAAAACCCCTCATGACATGGATGACGAGTACCCATGCATGGCCAGTGTCAGCCTAGGGCAGCCTGCAATTCGACTTAGAATTCTAATATAATTATGCAGCTTAGAAGCATTAATTGCAAAATAATGATCTGAGTTGACTGATAATCTACTGTTCTGAGTAAATTGACCCTTAAAAATTCACTATATATTAAATTTAAATTGTATTGTGGAAATTATCTAGTTGCGCTATAGCTTGATCTGGATGTTCCTGACTATAGTATACTTACTCCAATTAATTCTTGGATTATAACTTTTCAATTACTGATCTATCCGATTCATCATATACTTGATGATGGCGATCGATACCCGCGAGAAAATCACAAGAATATTTCAACAATTAAGTTAGCTTAAAATATTAATGAGATGAAAGTATTACAAATGGAGACTATAACGAGCTTAGAATGCACTGGTCTGTGGTGTATGGAGAACTGAAGAGCTTTACACTATCCAAGTCTATGTGTTCTCAAGAGACTATATTTCCTTTCGATGCATCTGTATGATGGAGGATAATGAGCTAATGATCTTGAGTTTTATAAAGTTTTAAACTATCATGCATAATATCCATGGATATTCGAGTCCTCAGCCAGCCTAGGATCGGTACCGGTATACCTATGAACACTAGCTGGTCTAAATTTGATGAATCCACCTATCTACAGTACTAAATGATACGCTTTACAATATGACAATTAATGAAGTGCTTGGATCGAAAAATATAAAGCCTAGATATATATTTATATATATACATTGTAGGTGTCGGATAAATGTATAATATATGTACATGTATCTTCAATCGATCTATGTGAGTAGTTAATCCATATAAGGAACTTCGGGCTCGAGTACTCAATGTTTTTAATCAAAAACATCCGCGAATTTATCTCAATCCGGATTATCTGCTGTGGCTTGTTTAGATTTTAAACTGTATCCGATATATATGTATCCGTATGTATGGGTACTGGTCTTGTGCACATGGTAGTTCGAATTCTCAAGATCCGGTAAAATTTTACTGCATGTCCTAAACTTTGATTGGTGTTTGCATGAATAACAATGGCCTGAATCGTCTCTATCCTAATGAGATGAGTTGATTACTTAAATCTATATATAGGGACATATATATAACTTTATATAGTCCCACTATTTTTGTTTAATATCCAGAATTATCAATACTGAAATAAGAATGTTGATGGATAATAGAGCTTATCCAACGAGAAAATAGTAACAATAACTAAAGATAGAATAGAAAATAATATATATATATAATCAAAGATTCTTACTCGTTATAGTCAATGAGTTAGAATTATAAGGAAAGAATCACAAAATACATTACATAGATAGGAAGATAACATGACTATGATACTAATAATTTATATGATCAGGACTATAAACAGAAAACCTTAACTCAGATTGCAAGGAACAAGGATATAACTTTTTAATTTTGCAGACATATGAAAAAATTTTGAATAAAGTTAACAATTGATGTCTCTCTTGAGCCCAAGAGTTTCATACAATAGGCCATTGACATCTTTTTTATAGCATTCGGTAATAAAGCCAGTAACTTTATATATATATATATATATGTTCTGTAATATTCTTCGTGGTATTAATTTGTGTTAACATTTGGATTTTAAGCCCCTTTAAAACATCACACATATTAATGGATGCAACTGGAGCATGCTGATGATAGTACTTTTTCAAGTTTTTAACTTGAATTTCAATTTGGATGGATATATTATTATAAATATATGGGGATTCTTATATTACGATATCCTGGGAATGGTGTATAAGTTCTAAAAAGCCTGCTATCTACTAGTAACCTATAGAATATATAAATATACATTTAAACCCAACAGTTTAGATATATATGGAAAAACCCAATTAATCAATACATTTGTATTTTAATCTCTAACAATATGAAGAATAGCACTGAAAATTCAGGGACAACTAAATCATTATTGTTCAAGATTTCGAGCCGCTCCAGATTGATGTTGAAATTAATAGTGCATGCGCAAACAGGACATAAAAATACTGCTCCGCCGTTATATTATAATTAACCGATTCCAGCTGATCACTTTTTCTTTTTGTCTGTATTGTACTGCCTGAAATTGTTTTTGTTCTCCGTTTAAAATGAGTTTTTTTTTTAGGCGGAATTTTGCCTCCTCAAATTTGTGTAAGCTATCGTAACAAAACATATTCTCTATCAACTTTAAATTTAATTTCGAAACTTCACTCTTGATATTAACATTCACACTCAAACCAATAATTTTTAAAACACAAAAATGAAAGACGATAAACAAGTTGAAGATTCATCAATAAAGAAAGAACCTATTGTAGTTCTCGAAGAATCTGAAGAATCATCAAGTGCCAGCAAGAAATTAGACAATAATAATAATAACATGGGAATGCAGCCATTTGAAATTCCAACAGAATTAGAATCATCATCACAACAAGATGATGAAATGCCACTATTACCACCAAGTTACGAAGAAGTTGAACAACCAAAGTTACAAGTGATGGATGAAGAAAATGTATATGATAAGAAGCAATGGAACTTTTCATTATTTTCATGTTTTAATAGTAAAGAAACATGCTTTATGGGAACTTGTTGCTCATGTTTATCCTTTGGTAGATCAACAAAATATTTCAGATCCAGAGATACACAAGAATTAACAGGACCAAGAGAGTTCTCAACAGTTTGTAATCCTTTCAGTGTATTATATTATGCTGCTAATTTAGCTACCGCAAATATCGGTGGTCCAGTCTTATCTATGTGGAGAAGAGGGTTAATTAGAAAACGATATGGAATTAGAGGTAATGTTGTTGAAGATGTAGCTATTCATTTATGTTGTCATTGCTGTGCATTAATTCAAGAAGATAATGAAGTAATGTTAAGAGAAGTTGAACGAAGAAAGGTCTTTAATCAACAACAAAGTGAATATTCTG
The DNA here is from genome assembly GCA_030579975.1 of Blastobotrys buckinghamii (nom. inval.). NCBI lineage: Eukaryota > Fungi > Ascomycota > Dipodascomycetes > Dipodascales > Trichomonascaceae > Blastobotrys > Blastobotrys buckinghamii (nom. inval.). Next base: position 142,532 of record JAKTSB010000029.1, read on the forward strand.
ACTTGTGAAGTTCTAACTTATTATAATGACGTTTAATTATCTTACATATTTAATACTTTTACTTAATACCCCAAATTCTACTAACTAATTAATACTACAATCTTTATTTACTTTCAGTCATTATAGATATTTCTGCATGCTATTAACACTGCTTCAGCTAGCACGTAGTCACGTGTACCGTGAATTCTCCCATCTCTACCACTTTCAAGCGTGGCGTGTACTAGATTAAAAACGCAGCAAAAAAAAAAAAAAAAGGTTAAAATGTTTACAGTATTGGGATTCTTTTTTTTTCCCAACCCCAAACCACCCACTAAGTCACAATAAAAAAAGACCAAATTTTTCGATTCTCCCATCATCACAATTTTTTTTTTTTTTTTTTTGAACAAGACAACATAAACACTTATAATCATTAACGTCTTTGACAAAATATAATAAGAATATGTCGTTTTTCGGTCTACCACAAGACCATAATCAGCGGCAACCAGATGAACTCGACTTTGAGGATACATTTGATGATAATTTAGGATCTCGATTACAAGAAGCAAATGATGATTTCAATGATGAAACTTTTGGTACAGGTGATGTAGGAAAAGATTTTGATTTCGCAGGTCAAACTGCTCAAGTTAGTGGTGCAATTGATGAAGAACAGTTCACTTTTGCAAGGCAAGCTCCTCCTCCAATGAACGTCCCAAGTTTACAACCTATGGCTTCATTATGGGGAGATCAAACTGCTAGTAACACTCCAACCCCCCAACCAGATCAACAAGCTGTAAATCAATCAACGGGTACACCTCAACAACAGAAACCAAAAGTTTTATCATTAGAAGAAGTCGAAGCTCAGATGATGGCTAATAGACAACCATATTATCCACCACCAATGCCACAATTTAATGCTCAATTCCCTCCTCCACCACCACCATTTCCAATGCCAATTCAAGGTATGAATGAAAATATGCAATTTCCTCCAATTCCATTACCAAATGGCCAATTCCCACCTCAAATGACTTTACAACAATTTCAACAATTCCAACAACAACAAGCTATGCAAGCTCAACAACAACCTCCACAAGTTTCAGGTCAATCAAATCAGCAATCCCAACCACCACAACAACAGCAACCAAATCAATTACAACAAGCTAACCAACAATCTCAACCGCAACAACAGCAACAAAACATTCCATCTCTAACACAAGTTATGAGTGAAGATCAAGCCAAATCACAAGCTGAAAATGAACGATTGTTACAAAAATCTAGAAAAATTGCACAAATTGTTAAATATAATGGTTTAATGTCTCAAAGAGATAAACATATGATTGTTAGTATTCAGTTACAACAAATGGTTACTGATGATCCATATAATGAAGATTTTTATTACCAAGTTCATTCTGCAATTCAAGCAAGAAATAATCCACAACAACCTTTAAATGCTTTTGCTCAAACATATTTGTTTCAAAGAGGTCAAAGAGGTAGATTTAGAAGAGATAACCCTTTACAAAGAATGCAACAACAAGTTCAACAAGCTGTTGCAAATGCTAAAGAACATCCAAAGGAAGAACAAATTGTTAGAGAAGGTGCTTTAGGTAAAATTAGTATTGGTAGTGGTAAAAGACCAAGAAAAGCTTTAAATGTCAAGCAAAATCATACAGAAGCATTGTTAGAAGAATCCAAAAAGTATGTCAAAAATTATAATACAAAAAGTTTATTAAGAGATGTTGAAGATGTTTTTGCATTACTATTAGAAATTGAATCATGTGAGAGAGGTAGACCATCTGAAGATAATAATGAACAATTTATTGAATGGCAACAAAAGATTCAAAATCAAGTTGATTTATTATGGGAAAAATTACAAGTTACTGCTCCTGTTGATGAAAGTACTAATCAACATCCATTTATTTTAATGTTAGGTCATGATAAAGGGAAAAAATTAATTCCAAGAATTTTTAGACATGTTGATCAAAAACAAAGATTAACCATTTTAACAAGATTAATTGCTCATATTGATTCATTGGATGTTGTTAGAAATGGTGTTTATGAAAATGGTGATTTAAATTCTAAAAATCGTGAAGCAATTGAATTATTTTCTCAAACTGTTTTACCACCCTTGGTTCATTTAATTTCAGAATCTAATTATGATGTTGTTTTGGGATTATTAGATATTATGTTAAAAAGTAATATAGTATTAGTTTCATCAACTAAAGTTGGATTAGCGTTTTTAACCGTTTTAATTTCAAGAGCAGAATTAATTAAACAAGGTGATGAGAATGATGAAAGTTGGAATGGAATGTTTAATGGATTATTCAATAAAGTTCAAGGTCATTTGGCAAATATTTTCCCACCAAGAAATGTTGATGATTCATATGTTTGGCACTTTTTGGCTTCGTTAGCTTTGGCAGCTAAATTAGAACATCAACGAATATTAGTTGATGAAGTTAGAGAAAAGATTTTTGGAACTATGGCTGAGGCTAAAGCTTTACCATTAGAATTGGGATCTCAAAAGATTGCAAACTTGAATTTATTTTTAAATGTTATGGGATTAAATGCAACCACTACTGAAATTGGTGAATTGGACTCTTAGTTATTATTATTATTATTATGCAATAATGAGTGTATATTTTATTTTGTGAGATATAACGACATGAGATATTTAACGTCTAATAAGTTTTATTAGTTTTTTGAATTTTTTTTTTTTACTATAACTATATATATAATGATTTTTTTTTAACCGTATAATTAACTAATTTTTTTTTTTTTTGTTACAATTAATTGTCTAATATATAATTCCCAAGTGTACCGCGTTAGAGAAAAGGAGTGCACGCGAATCAGTGGTGGTTGTTAAAAATTTCACATCACCAAAAAAAAAAAAAAAAAACCAAAAAATTCAATAAATTTTCTTTCATCACTAATCCAAATCCACCACACAATAGAATCCATAACAAAAGATGATGCGATCAATGTTACGACAAGCTACTCGAGCTCCTGTCTCAAGAACCTTCTTGCGACCAAATAACTTTGTCAAACCAGTCGCCACAGTCATGCCAATTCGATTTTATGGTGCCGGCCCACCACCTCTAACCAAAGAATTTGTTACAGAACGAATTGTTGATGTTTTAAAAGGATTTGATAAAATTGAAGATCCAGAAAAAATTGTCCCAACTGCAAATTATACTACAGATTTAAAGTTAGATTCACTGGATGTTGTTGAATGTTTGTTTTTCATCGAAGAAGAATTCGGGATTGAAATGCCAGAGTATGTATATAGTAAAGAAAGAAAGAGAGAGCTAACTAAATTGTAGTCATGAAGCTAATGAATTAAAGACTGTTGGTCAAACTGTTGATTATATTTTGGCCCAACCTGACGGTATGTGAATTTTATTCAAGAAGAAAAAGAACTAACAATATTTTAGCATTCTAAAAAAAAAAAACACACAATTTGTAGAACTATTTAATTACATCAAAAATATAAACTATTTAATGCATTCTAACTTTTTTAGATGAGTTTTTTTTTTTTTGGTCCAATCATATTTTTGTAGATTCTAAGCTGGAAATTTCTCGGGTCGGAGAATGAAAATGACTGGGCCGGGTAAAATGTGCTCAAGCTGTGATAAATTTAGCATACAGAATCGATTTAAGATTCAACCCTTGAAATTTTAATCATAGAGTCTTTCATTATAATCTATCAAGCTTTGAGCTATTGAGGTTTGTCAATTGTTCAATTAGATAGACAATTTCTCTTATTATAATTTCTGGACCCCCAGCAAAGAACTGATTATATTGTCTTATATTCCTTTAATTAAAAGTCGTGCGGCTTGATAATTAATTGACTAACCATAGCTCGTGATCAATACATACGAAAGTCTAACCCTGTAATTAGCAGGTAAGGTATATATATATTGATAACTGAATTGACAGTTTTCGTAACATTCCATCATTCACGGCTAAATCTGTTTGAACTTACATGTGCACCACCTCACGATCCGTCTATAGAGCTCATATATGTAGAGGATAATATTTCAACTTGCAATTTAAAATTTAAGCTCGATAAATTAATATATATCAACATCTATGGTAGTCGTTATTAGTTATAACTGTATACTATATAGCTAGCTAAATTATGTAGCAATTTAGATTCTTTTATAATTCGATTGTGAGTAATCAATTAATACAAGTTTATAAGTAACAAGAATGATATAACTAGTCTTATTATAATGTACGTATTATCTTATATACTGTAGTATAGTTTACCTTAAGCTGATCAGATAAACTGCTACGGCAGCTGCCTAGACTTTTCGAAGATACAAGCTATTATAATTATAATAAATAACGTAGCCATCTATGATACGCACCTCCAAATTACCATTGCTGGTACCGTCTCAATTGGATAAATTGCAATTGATAAGAAGTCAGTTAGAACTGGGGCCCTTTGATATCGAGTTTATCACACTTCAGAAATTAGCAGCAATGACTTTGATAGATAAATGCATTCAAATGCTTAAGCTTGCCGAATTATATATAATGTATAGATATAATGGCTACATATATAGATATGAATCAATCAAATTTAGCCGAGATACCATGATATTGTGGGTATTAAATCTTAATTATGCACGGTTAAAAGGCTTTATAATTCTTCCATGAAAGATGAGGTGAGGCTGTTTTTAGCAGTTAGATATGGTTATGCATAGATCAGATATCCCTGGTAGACATTCCATGTTAGCTTATAAGAATTCTCGGTTCCTTACTTATTTACATAAAATTACTTACACTAGAAAAATATACGGTATAACACAGACAGCAGTACGAGGCCCGCAAGCATACAGTTATAATTAAGCTCCGCGGATCATTGTTCTAGAGGTGTGGCCATCGGATTTATGCTCAAATAAAATAGTGGTACTTTGCAGATCGATATATGGAAACATTACCGAGATTATCCCAGATAGAATACTGCAGCCATGGTACTAATTAGTTATAGTTAATATCTATATATATCTGTCAGTTGTTCACGACTTTGCCGAACGGTACCATTAATATATAAAATGAAGCGATATCCCCTCTCTCTTGCGATCGAACCGAACATATCATATATCGATATTTAACTGAATCAATTATATGAAAAAACTTGATATATCTAATCTTATTCAGAGTTAAATCCAGCCGAAAGTTATTAACATTTATATTTAAATTTAAGCCCGATTGATCTTTTATCTGTAGCAATAGAGTGAAGATTAGTTCGGTTATTTCCTCCAAAGATCTATATGTTTGGCTGTTATTTAACTATCCGCCAATTTACACTTGCAATATATATGGCAGCTGGTTTTAAGAGATAGCATAATTATAATTATAATAGAGGAGGTAACGTACAATTTAAATTTAATAATGATTTATTATAATTTTATAATTATTCCAAGGTCTATATATTCAATTTAGTTTTGAATTCTACATCGACTAGTATTTTTATGCATGCATGAAGAATCGCAGAAGTATCACTAACGTTATATAAATACAAAAAGAACTAATATGGCATTCATATAAGTAACTATAGTATACTATGACTAGTTTTAGTTACAATATGCCAAACCCTTGGTAGGCCAACGAATGGTTACTAAAATTACAATTTTCTAGATCAGTCAGTAGTGGATAAAATATTAGTATCCTAGCGTTGTAAGTGGATAGATAGTACCAGTGGTAACCCAACAAAAATTAAATTTTTCAGCTGTATATCAATCATTTTTTGACTTAAAGATCAAAGTGGTAGTAAACGATTCATTCTGCTGGATGTTTCAGAACAGTTCATCATCTAATTGGTCCGGCTGAACAATCCCAATATTTAAGTCTGAGAAATTATTACCCCGCATCACTAAATTAATACGCGTAAGCACACAATTGAGTTTTTTTTTATAATCCGACCCTCGATCCGTAGTAAGCCTTACTCTGGCTTAAATGACTCTTTCACCGGTAGCAACTGCCGACCCTAAAAAATTCAATTGTTAAAACTCCCTTCAGTTGGTAGAGTTCCCTGATAAGGTCCACCAATTTGTCTAAAAAAAATCCCTGATTCATTAATTATTACACCAACGATTGCACCATTTGTACTTGAACATTTCTCACTATGTTTCTCAGGAATTTTTTCGATATCAAGGTTCCGAATTATTTACTCATTGGGTTGAATAATTCAAGCCTGCCTCGGTTATCACTGTTTAAAACAAAATGACCCTTTGGAACCTACTTTTACACTGTGGTGTAGTTACAATGTGCTAAGCACCAAATATCCACATACATAAAGTTTTCTTTACCCCACCAATCTCGCTTATTTAAAGTTTAATATTTCTCTTTTTGAAATTTTTTTTTTCTGTTAAATTTTTTTAATCTTGATCTGTAACTTTTTTTTTGAATATTAGATATTTGAAAAAAACTTCGAACAAAGTACTATAAATCAACCTTCTTAATATCTTATTCATAACAAACGATCATAGATAAACACTAACAACCACACCTTTATTAATACAGATCAGCATCCACAGCAATATATAATAAGAAAAAATGACAATTTATAAATCACCATATGGTCCATTAAAAGATATTTTTTATGGTAACTGTGCACAATTTATTAGAAGTTCACCAAATCTGAAAAATTTACCAAATAAAAAAGTCTTAATTGATGCAAAGACTGGAAAATCATTAACTTCTCAAGAATTACTAGATACAATTGGTAGAATCCACACTACATTAGTTGAAAAATACAACATTGAATTTAATGATGTTGTTTGTTTATTTGCACCAAATACCATTTATACCCCACCTATTCAACATGGCGTTTTATCGGCTGGTGCTATTCTATCACCAGCAAATATTGCATATACAGCAGAAGAATTACAATATCAGTTACATACTGCGAATGTTAAATTGTTAATTACTGTTGAGAAATTATCTGCAGTTGCTAAACAAGCAGCTATTACTAATAATATTAAAGTTATTGATTTATTTGATTTAATCGAAGAAACCAAAAATTATAAAATCTCATTACCAGTTGAAATTGGGGATTCTACACAAAAAGATGGTTATTATTGTTTTAGTAGTGGTACAAGTGGTGTACCAAAATGTGTCATGTCATCGCATACAAATTTAACATCAAATTGTCAACAACAATTACAAGCAAGTAGAGGTTTTTACACACCAGAAAACACTTATGCTGGTGTTTTACCGATGTCACATATTTATGGGTTAAGCATCTTTGTTTTTACTACATTATATTCAGCAAGTACATTAGTTGTATTTGATCAATTTGATTTTGAATTCTTATTGCAATCAATTATTAAATATAATATTAATATGTTACATGTTGTCCCACCAATCGTGGTATTATTTGCAAAATCACCAATTGTTGATAAATACCCTCAAATGAAAAAAATTGTTCAATCAATTATGAGTGGTGCTGCACCATTATCAGAAAGTTTGATTCGAGAAGCTGAAGCAAGAATTGGTGCTTCAATCCAACAAGGATATGGTTTAACTGAATCATCACCTGTTTCACATTTTTTCACTTATGATAGAAAAAATTATAAAAAAGCATCAATTGGTTGGTTAATTACAGGTCAAGATGCAAGAATTGTTGATAAAAATGGTAATGATTTGAAGGAAAGAAACACTCCTGGTGAATTATGGATGAAAGGTCCAAACATCATGAAAGGTTATTTAAATAATCCAAAGGCAACTGCTGAAACTTTAGAAGATGGGTGGTTAAAAACTGGCGATGTTGCAGTTATTGATGATAATGATTTATTTTATATTGTTGATAGATCAAAAGAATTAATCAAATCAAAGGGCCATCAAGTTGCTCCAGCTGAATTAGAAGGTATTTTATTAAAACATCCAAATGTTGCTGATTGTGGTATCATTGGGGTTTATAGTGAAGAAGAAGCAACCGAATTTCCTAGAGCATTTGTTGTTTTACAAGATGCTAATAAAGAAGGTCCATTAGAAATCAAAAAATGGTTAGAAAAAAATGTTAGTAAACATAAATGGTTATGGGGTGGTATTGTTGTTTTGAATGCTATTCCTAAATCACCAAGTGGTAAAATTTTAAGAAGAGAGTTAAGAGATAGAAAGAACGATAAAGTTTATGGTGTTGTTGAAAAGAAACTGAATGCCAAGTTGTAATATTTTGGTGAAACTTAAATGCTTATATATATTAGAAATTTTAATGATAGATTTTTTACAAACTTTTTGAGAGCTCAGAGTATACATATTCATAGATAGTTTATAATTGTAAGCAACCTGATACATTGAAGCTTTAATCGACTTCGGTAACTATATTTGATAGCTCGGTACTTTATTAATGCCGAGATAGTACAGCTTGGGTAATTTTTCAACTCAAGCATTTACAGATCGTCTGCTTTGAATTGTATCAAATAAGATCCGTGAAGGAGCGGATTCATGAAAAAGTTATAGCTATCAGGTCCTGAAAGAGGGACAGATTACCACAGCATAAAATGAGTTAAATATTTCTGTAATCTTTTTTCAACAATTGATTCCAGTGGTACAGGCTAAGTTAAACTGTCTTGTTACACCCAGTACACTACTAAAGTTGTTAGTTTGTGATATATGATTCCACCTCCTAAACAACACTTGAGGGGTCGGATTCCGTAATACTTTTAACTTTTATCTTTGATAATCGCCTTTTCTCAATTAATTAAGAATGCCTGAATTCTTAAGTTAGATAGAGCTTTATCAAATAAAAAAAATTTCATTATAGCACATTAATTTTAAATGTTGAGGTGTGAATCAAAAATCCTTTTCCCCTCATTTTGAATCAAATAAAAATAACCGAGAATTACAATTGTTAATAAAAAAGCCGCACACACACCTAAAAAAACGCACGCCCACTACAACTTATGAAATCTCTCAGGCCGTTACAATCTTACTAACATGAATCTGAATCTGTTAGAAAGACAGAACGGTTTGATCTACGCAAGTCCAGGGGCAATTGGATTGTCATAATTTGTATGATCCGGATCGTTTATCTTTGGGTACGATATAACCCCACATCTTATTTTCAATGGTTTTTCAAAATCAATTTGGTAAAAGGTTTGACCAGTTGTAGAAGTGCGTGAGAAAGCGTATAAAAAGAGACTGCTGCAGGCCATGGTCTAATGGCTGTAAGGACGTTTCTTGTGGTAAGATGAGATATATATACTCATCGATATTATAATGATAATCATGGGTAGATAATTTAAATTTGGTGTTCAAAACAAGGCCCAGGAATACTTGAGAATTCTACTAATAGGTACTTAAGAAAAGCGGAACACTATAGTATCAAATCCTCCCTTTAAGTGGTCGATGCTTGATGATGATAGAAGATCTCGGGGTTAAAATCAAGGTTTCAAAGCGAGACATGATTCGAATTAATTAATAAATAATAATCAATTTTGAAATAAAATATTGCCCTCAATTAGTTTATTGACTAAATGCAACTATCGAAGATTCCAACCAACGTCGAATAGACTAATACTGTAATAGAATATAATGAATGTTAACTAAACATGAACTAATTGACATGCCTAAAGCTTTGTTATATAACTATTGAAACCTGCTTAGGATTGCTTGTGTTACAATTTGCCTTTCAAAAGCAGGTTGATCGAGGATTAGAATTAATTCAGAGTCAGCCTTCAGGGTTTCTAGTTTTGAACTTTTTTGGGATCCTAATTAGGTTCTGAAATTTTATTCAGCTTGAAGTTGATAACTTCAACACTCAACTCATCAATAGAACTTTGGCTAAACTTACAAGCTTGTAATGAAGCATGCTGTGACTCTCAGCGAGATGAATCATTGCAATCATGTCTTCCCCTCAAAATTTTGAGTTCTGGCTTCAGTATCCTACATATAGTTAACGCGTAATTAACTTACTCTACAGTGCCTAAGGCCCAAAACCATTTCTAAAACACCGGTGGCTTTTAAATCCGTCCACCAAGCATCACCTTGCAATTAATTACAATTTGTAAACATTAAATCATCTCAGAAAAGCTTGCACACTGATTCACCGAGTCTATACTTACCCCACACTTAAAAATTACGATGGATGGAGTTTTAACCAGCTTAACAAGCTTTCCCACTTTCTAAAACTGATTTCAACTCATTTGAACCAAGACGGCATGGTTATTAATATTAGGCTCAAATAGAACACACAGGTATATATAAATCAAAGAGTTTTCCTCAATACTTGGTTTTCCCCAAAAAAAAACTTGTAGTAACTTGAGGGGCTTTGAGTAAGAAGAACAGCCAAAAGTCAATAAAAGAAATACAATAAAAAACTAGAATATTTTAGAAAATCGATAAAAATGGTATCAGGACAAATTATCTATAAATGCCCAGAAGCGGATCTTCCAACAATTTTCAATGGTAATGTTGTTGAATTTATTCGAAATTCAAAATACGTTAAAGAAAATCCACATAATGTGATTTATATTGATTCGCAAGATCATTCAAAAACACTTACAGCACAACAATCATTAGATTTAATTGGTAAAGTTCATACATTATTATTATCAACAAAATATA